>WNGS01163757.1:82678-98047 GCA_020271785.1 Procambarus virginalis | reverse complement strand
AATTTGAGTTATTGAGTAATATTTAATTCTACTTGTGATATATCCACTTATTGAGGAAATGCTATTTTATCATCAATTTATTAAAATAAATAAAAAACTTTATGATCATTACCACTTCCTCTGAGACCATCATACACGTGACCCCGATATTGAGCGTTAGATAACGGAACAACTCATCCAGACGAGCGATGTAATGTGGAAACTGCTTCAGTAAGTAATTATTGAAATTATTACTGTAATTATCAAAGGAGTATACTTTACCCTATTATTAGTTAATAAATATATTTGATGGCTTTCCTAACAAGAAAACCAACTGTTATTTTTGTATCAGTTTTCCTGATTAAATTTATTTATTAAAGTATGCAGAGTAAATCCTTAGTCATTCAAGAGCATAATTTTCCTGGCAATGATCCCAAACTAGTGGAAGCACATGAGGGAGATGGGTTTGTGACCACCCATGAAGGCAAGGTAACGGTAGAGAAGAACGGGCTCTTTCACAATCCAACTTTGAAGGACAACGCCTCAAAAAATAAACCACATCCCAAGGCAACCTTGTTTAAGATCTGTTTGCAACTATTTGTATATGCAGTACGGCAGTGAAGCAGTAACAGAAGTTGGAGGAAGAGCAACTCATTCGCAGGTTCGGCGGTTCTTTCAAGAGCATCATTGAAAGAAGCCTAGTGGTCCTATTGATCCTATGAGGAGAGGAGTCGGCATCACTAGTGACCCCCACCCACATAATCGGTTCAAATTAAACGCCTATTATTTTCATCTGGCTTTGTACCAGACTCCACAAACACTTTATTTATATACATTGTTGTAGATTTATCTAACATAGTTTACAAAGTTTGTAATCATGTATAATATTATGTATAACAAAAACAACAACCATTAGGATATGATGCAAAATGCACGAAAAAAGTCAGTACAAACGAAAGCCATTGTAATATCTCATCTACATTAATATATAACAATTTTATGAGTATTAACAACAAATTACTAAAATAGCTTCCCTTTTATATCGAGACAAAGATAATTATGAAGTTTGATTTAATGACCAAAATATGTCAACATATCGCTTACAGTTAAAGCAGAGACCATTGGCCAGCACATTCTCCTATTTAGGCAGTACTTATAGTAACGATGTGGACCATCGTACACTGACCTAATGGACAATTACATAGTAGAATTTGGTAATATTGAATTTGAACAATCTGGAAAAGGTTATGTATGTATGTTGCTAATAAAACCTTACCTAACTTAACCTAACTTTCCTACCCCTAATACACGCTATAACGCTATATATATATATATATATATATATATATATATATATATATATATATATATATATATATATATATATATATATAATACATGTCTGCGACAGGCACACGTCTTGATCCGCAGGAGCTCCGTATTGCAGTCGCTCTCCGTCTTGCTGCCCCTATCCACACTGTTCATAGGTGTATTTGCGGCGAGGCAGATGCTGACGAATATGGATTGCATGGCCTGCACTGTGGAAAATCTGGTGGTTGGCACACTAGACACGACGAAATAAACGACATCATTAAAAGAAGCCTTGCCTCTGCCCAGTGTCCAGCGGAGAGAGAGCCTCGCAACCTTCTGAACCGTGACTCTGTTAGCTTTGCCGGCCGACCAGACGGAATCACACTGCGTCCGTGGAAGGGTGGCAGACAGTTGGCATGGGACTATACTTGCGTATCCACCCTGGCAGCCACATACATCAACCTCTCTGCCGGCACAGCAGGAGCCGCGGCGACACACAGAGAAAGAGACAAGTCAGCCAAGTATAGGCAATTAGATCATCGGTACAACTTCGTTCCAATAGGGTCTGAGACCCTAGGCCCATGGGGAGAGAGTGCAAGAAGGTTTCTAAAGGAACTTGGTTCCAAGCTCATTGACACCACAAGAGACCCTAGAGCGGCAAGTTTTCTCTTTCAGCGCCTCAGTGTCGCGATCCAGAGGGGGAATGCTCGCTGCATCCTCGGTTCCTGCCCAACGTCGGAGGAGTTCGAGGAAATCTACAGCCTCTAGGAAGCGAACTATTTTTGTGTCCTCTTAATGCTCATTTTTTGTATACAATCAGATATGTAACTGTATAACCTTGCTTAATAAAGTGTACACCATAAAAAAGAGGGGTGGTAAGAGAAGCGAACACCCTCATGTATTCAGAGTTAAATGGCAAGTTTTTCCCTGAATGCTCTGTGTTCCCTTCTCTGAGGCTGTGGGTCCCTATAATTGCACCAGAGGTGGTACCCCCCTATATATATATATATATTATATATATATATATATATATATATATATATATATATATATATATATATATATATATATATATATACTCTACAAGGCCCGATAAAAATTGTTTAGTTTTTGCTACTTTTCCGAACTATAAAGTGAATAAAACCAAATTGTACTATCTAATTGTCCAATACGTCAATATGTGAACGATGGTTTACAAAGTTACAAAAAGTACTATCTACTATTCGCATACTTTGCGTCATTATATAATGGAATGCGAAAACATCGCGAAATTTACAGATACTCCATCAATAGTGTCCAAGAAATGTGTAAGTACTTTATTCATAATGATGTGCTGCCCGAAATCTTAGCGAAGTATCCAAAATTTGCTTCCTGTAAGTAATGCATGCACATGACTGTAAAGCTGCCGCCCAATTGGGTGGGTGTGCAGCACATGACTGTAAAGCTGCCGCCCATTGGGTGGGTGTGGAGCACATTGACTGTAAAGCTGCCGCCCAATTGGGTGGGTGTGGAGCACATGACTGTAAAGCTGCCGCCCAGTGGGTGGGTGTGGAGCACATGACTAAAGCTGCCGCCCAGTTGGGTGGGTGTGGAGCACATGACTGTAAAGCTGCCGCCCAGTTGGGTGGGTGTGGAGCACATGACTGTAAAGCTGCCGCCCAGTTGGGTGGGTGTGCAGCAAGACTAGTAGCTGTGCGACTTATCATAGATGTAAAGTGCCTTGTATAGTGAGTGTTGTGAGCCTCTTCTTGTATCACTTGTGCCACAAAAGATTATTGATGTGTGTATTTGTGTGAGTGATTAAATATGTATGTGAATGTATATATGTATACGTATGTATATGTACATGTATGCATGAGTATGTGTACATGTATATATAACATTAATAATTTTGTAACTAGCGTCAAAAGATTGTTATTTGCTTAGCTAAACGAATTAGAGGGTTCAGTTCATGAACCGATTATGTGCCTCTGTAATCCTTTACATACCCACGGGATGGGTATGGGGCGCATAATAAAGAAAGAAATTGAAACAATTAAACAGGAGGATGGCGTGACCTTGGCAAAGGATATAAATCATTAATATGCACACCATTTGAAGAAGAAAGCACATTGATTTAAGCTATCATTAAATTATAATATTTTGTTTTGCTTGTGAATTGCACACAGTCGACTGATTCACAGTCTAACCTCGAAAAGAACAACTGATCGTAATGTTTTTTTAACAACAATCTGGTTTTGACCTAAAATTGATTTTCAGCAAGTTATCTCTCTGTGGCAGTAATTCATTAATAATAATAAGTACTCGGGTTTTTTCCATACTGGCGAGTTCTTTTTTTTTTTTGCTCTGTCCTCCATACTAATCCCCTCTAGGTGCTTAATTAATCTTAGCCTTTTCTATTATTGCGAGTACCTTGCAGTAGTTGACTGTCTGCGACACTGTGCTGTAGTTATGTGCATCTTCTTTCAAACCAATTTTCCTATAAATTGGTTTGTGATCTTCTAGTAACTCTTCCTTCTCAATCGAATCATTTAATGGTTCTTACAGCTTCATTCAACATCCATAATGATATATTGTCTGGTTCAATTAGTTTTGTTCATCTAGTGACCTTCGTTGTCTCATTGCTTCCTCTCCTGTCACTCGACGAATGTAACTGCCTCTTCAAGCACCGGTAGCTGTTCCGGATCATTTGTGAACACTGTGGAAACTGGAATTAAGTTCTTCTTTAGGTTCATTGTCATTTCGTGCGTGTTCTCCCTTTGTTGTATAGTCTAGTTAGTTGGTCATTCTCTGGACTTGTCCTTTGTATATTGCTATGTAATAACTTTCTTTGTTCATTGGTATTGGATGAAATGTCATTTTCATTGTATTTTTTCAAACTTCTTTTATGTTTATATATTGGTTTATACCTCTGTTACATCTTTTCTGGGTCTCTTCTGGCGTCTGTCCGCTGTATTTTATCCACTCCTTCCTACTTTTTATTTTACCTTTCGGCATTGTCTGTTCAATCAACTTTTCCCCTTAGTACTCACCTAGTTGTACTCACTTAGTTATGCTTGCGGGGGTTTGAGCTCTCGATCTTTAGTTGTCAATCACATCTACATTTGAAACTGTGCATAGAGTCATCCTCTATCACATCACTGCCTAATGCATTCCATCTGTTAATTACTCTGACACTGAAAAAGTTCTTTCTAACGTTGTGTGTGTGTGTGTGTGTACTTACCTATTTGTACTTACCTATTTGTGCTTGCAGGATCGAGCATTGACTCTTGGATCCCGCCTTTCCAGCTATCGGTTGTTTACAGCAATGACTCCTGTCCCATTTCCCTATCATACCTAGTCTTAAAAGTATGAATAGTATTTGCTTCCACAACCTGTTCCCCAAGTGCATTCCATTTTTCCACTACTCTCACGCTAAAAGAAAACTTCCTAACATCTCTGTGACTCATCTGAGTTTCCAGTTTCCACCCATGTCCCCTCGTTCTGTTATTATTACGTGTGAACATTTCATCTATTTCCACTTTGTCAATTCCCCTGAGTATTTTATATGTCCCTATCATATCTCCTCTCTCCCTTCTTTTCTCTAGTGTCGTAAGGTTCAGTTCCTTCAGTCGCTCTTCATATCCCTTCCCTCGTAACTCTGGGACAAGCCTCGTCGCAAACCTCTGAACCTTCTCCAGTTTCCTTATGTGTTTCTTCAGGTGGGGGCTCCATGATGGCGCGGCATACTCTAAGACGGGTCTCACGTATGCAGTGTAAAGCGCCCTAAAAGCCTCCTCATTTAGGTTTCTGAATGAAGTTCTAATTTTCGCCAGTGTAGAGTACGCTGCTGTCGTTATCCTATTTATATGTGCCTCAGGAGTTAGATTAGGTGTCACATCCACTCCCAGATCTCTTTCTCGAATCGTTACAGGTAGGCTGTTCCCCTTCATTGTGTACTGTCCCTTTGGTCTCCTATCACCTGATCCCATTTCCATAACTTTACATTTACTGGTGTTAAACTCCAGTAGCCATTTCCCTGACCATCTCTGCAACCTGTTTAAGTCCTCTTGGAGGATCCTACAATCCTCGTCTGTCACAACTCTTCTCATTAATTTTGCGTCATCCGCAAACATTGACATGTATGACTCCACTCCTGTAAACATGTCATTTACGTAAATTAGAAAGAGGATTGGTCCCAGCACCGATCCTTGAGGTACTCCACTTGTTACTGTTCTCCAGTCCGACTTCTCGCCCCTTACCATTACCCTCTGGCTCCTTCCTGTTAGGTAGTTCTTCACCCATTCTAGGGCCTTTCCGCTTACTCCTGCCTGCCTCTCAAGTTTGTATAGCAGTCTCATGTGCGGTACTGTATCAAAGGCCTTTTGGCAGTCAAGAAATATGCAGTCTGCCCAGCCTTCTCTGTCCTGCCTTATCCTTGTTACTTTATCATAGAATTCTAAAAGGTTTGTTAGGCATGATTTCCCTGTCCAGAAACCATGTTGGTGCTTGTTTACAAACCCAATGCTCTCCAGGTGCTCAACAAGTCTTAGCCTAATTATTCTTTCAAGTATTTTGCAGGGGATGCTTGTCAATGATACGGGTCTGTAGTTAAGTGCCTCCTCCCTGTCACCTTTCTTGAAAATCGGTACGACATTTGCCTCCTTCCAGCAACTGGGCAATTCTCCCGACATAAGTGACTCATTAAAGATCATTGCCAGAGGCACACTGAGAGCCTGCGCTGCCTCTTTAAGTATCCACGGTGATACTTTGTCTGGTCCAACAGCTTTGTTTGCATCCAGTGTTGTCAACTGTTTCATTACCTCCTCTGCTGTCACCTCTATGTCTGATAGTCTGTCATTTAGGGTAATCGCTTCTAACAATGGGAGCTGCTCAGGCTCGGTTGTGAACACTCCATGGAAATTTGCATTCAGTACCTCGCAGATTTCCTTGTCGCTTTCTGTATATGCCCCTTCTGTTTTCCTCAGTCTTGTCACTTGGTCATTTACCGACATCTTCCGACATCTTGTGTGTGTGTGTGTGTGTGTGTGTGTGTGTGTGTGTGTGTGTGTGTGTGTGTGTGTGGTGTGTGTGTGTGTGTGTGTGTGTGTGTGTGTGTGTGTGTGTGTGTGTGTGTGTGGTGTGTGTGTTCGTGCACGCTAGCGCGTGTGGTTGCGTGTATGCTTATGTGTATAATCAAGAAAATGTAATGATTTTAGGCTTATAAGTGTCACTCCATTATTCTCCAGACTTGCGTATGCAGCTGATGCTATTTTGTTGATGTGGTCTCTGGCAATAAGGTCAGTGCTATTACTACACATAGTCCTTTTCTATTCTTACTCTGGAAGGTGTTGTTCAGTCACTCTGTGGTGTCTGGCCATAGGCACTCATTCGCTTACTGTAGTTCTTTTTATTAAGGAAAGAAAAAGTCTCTCGGACCACCAATTGCAAATTTTATACTTGATCGGACCACCTCTCAGTGTTATACAGCTCCTGGAGCACTGACGGCAAAAGCTCTCTGACTCTTCATTAGTGTGTCGTCCTTTGTGGGTATTGTTGGTGTGAGCGTTGAGCAGGAAGGCAAGAGACCAGCCAGGGTATTGGTGTCCCAGCCCAGCTGAAGAGTGTTTTGTCGCCTCCTGATTCCTTCAGACGGCTTCCAGGCATTGGTCTCCCTATGCGATGTCTCCTGTTCACGTTGCCTTCCAGCTTCCAGCGTCTGAGCCAGCGTCGCACTGTAGTCACGCTGCTGCCGGTAACTTCAGCAATGGCCGCGACGGACATCCCACTCACCCAAAGCCTGACGAAGGCTGCGCGGTCAGCCAGGGCTGTAGGTCGTGACCTGCGCCGCACGTCCATGGCCCTGTGTGGAGTCGAACACCGAGTTCATCCACAACGCTGTTGCATCTGGTGAGATTATACAAGAAATCACTGTATTCAGTGGGGCCCGTTCCTTTAAAGAACGAGTAACGTAACATAAAGGAATTTCATACATTTAGGAAATATATATTTCGTCTGCCGTGTGAAGCATTCTATATTATAAATCATACCATATGCGTCCACATCATATTGTATTTATCTACATTAGGAAGCATACTTTATTAATTATAAAAAAAAAATAACAAGCATGTTGTATATGTCTATTAATTGAAGTATACTGTATTCGTGTACAGAAGTTGAATTAAGTAACGTATGGAAACTTTCTGTCATTATAGTTGTTAGATTTTATGTTCATTATTTGATATCATTATTTTGATTGTAAATATTTTAATCGGTTTAGTAAAATTACTGACATGAAAATCATGATAATTAATAGTATTTTGTGAGATGATAAACGAGACTGGAATCACACTACAAAGTCAAAAATATTGATATGAACTAATTTTCCTCCAAAAAATATATCGAAACATCGTTGCTATACCCTTAACAGGATATAGTGGTTCTTGTCGTGATAGTCCCCAGAGGAAGGTGGCTGTTATCACGGTGGTTCCCAGAGAAAGGTGGCTGTTATCACGGTGGTTCCCAGAGAAAGGTGGCTGTTATCACGGTGGTTCCCAGAGAAAGGTGACTGTTATCACGATAGTTCCCAGAGAAAGGTGGCTGTTATCACGGTGGTTCCCAGAGAAAGGTGGCTGTTATCACGGTGGTTCCCAGAGAAAGGTGGCTGTTATCACGGTGGTTCCCAGAGAAAGGTGGCTGTTATCACGGTGGTTCCTAGGGTTTGTAATTTGACACATCTGCGACACCTTGTTCTCTAAACACGCTGCCACCAGACCACAGTACCATGATAACCTCCATTTCTCTCGTATTTAAAAAACGTTGTAAGTTTTAAGATAATATTCTGATCACTAATTTTACATCTTCATTGTTTGTTATCTTTATTATTGCCTTTCTCAACTATTTCAAAATAAATGTAAACAAAAATGTATTATATTGACAGTTAAAGTGCACATAAAAAATTAATTACATATCATAATATCCCAGCAAACATTGTCACGATTGATGCATTGCCTAAGTAACTGATATACATCTGGAAATCACACCCAGGCTATTCCAGCATTTGTATTAAACAGGCATACTGTGGAGGTTCGTCCTGGGGAGATGCGTTCTTATAGGTAAGTCTGGTGTGGGTGTAACTTGATGAAGTCTGTGTGTTTGTGTCGGGTTGAATACGGGAGTTGAGGAGAGTTGATGCTGGGTGTCATAGGGTGTCGTTTTCCAGCAACTATCTTGAGGTTATCTTGAGATGATCTCGGGGCTTTTTAGTGTCCCTGCGGCCCGGTCCTCGACCAGGCCTCCACCTCCAGGAAGCAGCCCGTGACAGCTGACTAACACCCAGGTACCTATTTTACTGCTAGGTAACAGAGGCATAGGGTGAAAGAAACTCTGCCCATTGTTTCTCGCCGGCACCTGGGATCGAACCCAGGACCACAGGATCACAATTCCAGCATGCTGTCCGCTCGGCCGACCGGCTCCCTTAAACTAGAGTATAGTTGATTCACGCTTGCAAAGTGTTTGCTGTGATCCTCTCCATTCTTGTGAGTACTAATAACTACAATAACTATAACTATAACTATAATAACTGTACTAACCCTCCTGCTGCTAGTTTCCTCAACTGTATGAATTCCTTCTTCCTCAGTATATGTTCACTTGCCTAGTATGAGTGTTCGATAGTCGACGAGATCACATTATGACGGTGTGAACTCTGAGGATCTGGGTTCGATGATTGGTAGATTTATGTAGTGGGTGAGTCACTTTGGCGATGTCATCTTTCCTCTCGTTCTTTTCCTTTAAGCTTCCACCCTACCCCTGACAAGTAAGCCCATGGCACCAAGAGACCTATAGCGGCCAGCGTATGAACTATATTCAGGCGGAAAGATGGCGGAGGGGCCTAAGCCAATCACAGTTCAGCTTCGGTTAGTTGGTTTCGTTTGACTCGTTGAGAACCAGGAGTTGAACGAGGCTGCTGTTCGTTGGCACCAGAAGGTGCCAACGAGCATTCGTTCGTGTTGTTAACTTGGGGAAGGGGGGTGTAGTCCGTTTCAGGTGACGGGAAGAATGCTTTCTTTAGTCTAGTATATTTAAACCACCTAGTATACGGGTAGACAAGATGGGCTGAATCACTTGTATACTATTCGTTATTATTGGAAAACCAGAGAAATTAGAACGGGGTAAGAGAAGAGTGCTCTGCTGTAG
Organism: Procambarus virginalis; assembly: GCA_020271785.1. NCBI lineage: Eukaryota > Metazoa > Arthropoda > Malacostraca > Decapoda > Cambaridae > Procambarus > Procambarus virginalis. The sequence continues at coordinate 88,582 of WNGS01163757.1, read as the reverse complement.
GTTATGAACTGTGTTGATGCAGTTGTGTAGTACATGTGTGGACAGTAAATGAACTGGAAATTGTTGGGGTGTGTTCTACGTTAATGTATGAGTGAGCAATGTGTGATTGATGTATAGGTCTAAAAGTGTTATCAAAGTAGCACTGCTCTTCCTCACGTTCACTGAGGGCTCACCTCGTATGTTCACGGGAGAACCACTAACTCGCCAAGGAAACACAGTGCAAAAGTCCTGAGGCGACGCCTCCTACTGCACTCTTTACATGAACCGATGGAACCGGCTGTTGCGTTGCAAGACTCCACCTGCTGATGCTGCGGGTGAAGCAGCTCGCTTGCTTGTTATGGGCCGTGTTTGGGGTGATGTGCGTCAGCGTGAATACTGGATCCTTAGTGTGACCTGAACTGAGTCAAAATTTATCTAATCTTATGTATGGTGATTATAATTATTTACACGATCTTATCCCTGGAGCAACGCCTGGTTTGACATAAAATGACATGGAATGATTATATAAAATGATTCCCCATTGGTTGATATTAAATGATTTGGAAAAGGTTCGTCACTTTGCCTTGTTTTCAAGCCTCAGTTTGAAACTCTGAAAGTGTGTTACTCTCCATAGTGAAGCGGTGACCGCACTCAGTTAAAGTCAACACGTTGACTTAGATCGTGTGAGCAGAAGGTGAGTTGTTCGTCTCAGTAGTGTATATTTGTTCATGTATTATTATACATCATAGGACCAGATTTGCTCCCGTGTTTCTCCCGTAGTGATTGTGGTGAGAGTTAAGGTAGTATTGTAAGGCTCGTGGTGTTAAGTTCACGACTGACCGAATCTAACTGGATTCTACACACCAGCTTCCCGAAATTCCCTTCTTAGTGGATGCTTAAAAACTGCCATGAAACTCTGATCCAATAAAGATTCACCAGTTGATGTATCTGAAGATTAAAATATAAATAAAGACCTGTAAATTAGACCACAATCTTTCCGTTAGACCAATCTCTCTTGCAATATGTCCCGAGTGGCCTACGTTGCTAGTCACCCTATAAATTTGAATGCTTACCCTACGCCTCCGCAGAAATCTCCCTTCGGGAAATTTCGATAATGACACGATCTATTCGATGGGAATGGACAAATAAGAGCGTCCTACTTTGAATCCCAACATTATTAGGAAGTGCGAGCTCTTTTTCTGATTAATTGTGGCATGTGGCTCTGAGCCTATTCCTTCATCTGTTGACAGCCTCTGTGAGCTGTCTGCCTAGTGCGTAGGTGCGTACTGAACATCCTGCGGATAGTCTAATAAATGGAACATTGCACCAGACGTGGTCATGTCGAAACAAATAATGATTCTCATGCATTGGGTACAAGACAGGAGATGAAGTTTATATGTGGATGGTAAATTATGAGGTAGGAGATGAAGTCTGTGTGCTGATGGTGGATACATGCAGAAGATGAAGTCTTGTGTGAATGTTGGTTATAAGGCAGGAGAAGACCTCTGTTTGGATGTTGGGTATGAGGCAGGAGGTGAAGAGTGTGTGCAGATGCTGGGTATGAGGCAGGAGGTGAAGAGTGTGTGTAGATGCTGGGTAAGAGGCAGGAGGTGAAGAGTGTGTGTAGATGCTGGGTATGAGGCAGGAGGTGAAGAGTGTGTGCAGATGCTGGGTATGAGGCAGGAGGTGAAGAGTGTGTGCAGATGCTGGGTATGAGGCAGGAGGTGAAGAGTGTGTGTAGATGCTGGGTAAGAGGCAGGAGGTGAAGAGTGTGTGTAGATGCTGGGTAAGAGGCAGGAGGTGAAGAGTGTGTGTAGATGCTGGATATAAAGCAGGAGGTGAAGAGTGAGTGTAGATAGGGTATGAGGCAGGAGGTGAAGAGTGTGTGTAGATGCTGGGTATGAGGCAGGAGGTGAAGAGTGTGTGTAGATACTGGGTATGAGGCAGGAGGTGAAGAGTGTGTGTAGATGCTGGATATAAAGCAGGAGGTGAAGAGTGTGTGTAGATGCTGGGTATGAGGCAGGAGGTGAAGAGTTGAAGACGTAGGGTGTCAAGCAGGAGACAAAGGTAGTATGTGAATGCTGGGTATAAGGCAGGAGATGACGTCTGTGAGGATGCTGGGGTATAAGGAAGGAAATGAAGACTGGACATCCGACAGCAGGAAACTTTGTAACGATTAAAACTCTGCCCTTGATAATGTTAACAAGAGTTAATAAAGCGTATCTCATAGCCTCAGGCCAAATACAATTGTAAAAATAAATAAACGTATATATTCAGATATTCAAAGAATATTTGAATAAAATCAACGACATCCTCAGTGACGATACTGAATTTCAGCAAATTACCAGGCACCCTTTGGAAGACTTAAAACGCAACGAGAACAAAACAATCAATGCGATCAGCGCAAAGAAAAGTGGAATTCATTTCGCTAAACTCCAAGGAGACTATGGCTTAGGATATGCCTAAGGCAATATTAAGACACATAAACTAGGTAACATATTACGCCCAATAATTAGTCAGATAACTCCAACCTACCACCTGGCAAAAAGACTAAACGAACTCGTAACTCCATGCACCCCAAGCAACTATTATCTACAATCATCAGCAGATTTATTATAAATAATCAAGACTACAAAGCACAAAGGAATTATTGCTTCACAAATCCCTATTTACCAACGATATAATCCCTACGGTGGTCGACACCACCGTAGAAATGATCCACTCAGAGTATACAGAGACGAGAGCACCCCCAAATAAGACATACCCGAGCCACACTTGAAGAGTCTTCGCGAGGCAGGTACAAAGGAAGCTCCTTTCATCAGTCCGCAAGGTAACATGTATCTACAGATAGAGGGAGTAGCAATGGAGTCCCCTTTAGGAGTGTTATTTGCTATTTGTACATGAGAACCATCGAGGAAAGTCTTCAATAGTAGAAAAAACCAATTGCTACTACCGTTATGTAGATGACATATTCGTTATAGTAAAAGACCCAGGTGAACTAAGTAATCTAAAATGCCATCTAGAGAGAGAGTCAGTAGTCCGATTTACCCATGAAAATAGTGAAAATAACAGTCTACCTTTCTTGGATGTGCTAATAATAAAAACAGTAGCATCTCTAAGCACCAGCATATATACTAAGCCTACAAATATAGGATTATGCCTAATCGGTAGAAAAGAGTGCCCCCAAAGATAAAAAGTCACTGTTCTCAACGCTTGTATTCGTCGAGCCCTTAACCACTGTTCGGAATGGAGCAACATAAGTAGCGAGTTTGAAAGAATAACACAGGTGTTGGTGATCAATAGATATAGTATCCACGAGGTCAACACCACTATAAGACGACAATTGGACCAGTGGTACAATCATGAACCAAAAATAGAAACCACAACACCTACACTAAAATTATATTACAAATCAATCATGCACAGAGAATACAAGAAAGAGAAAGGATAATGAAAGAAATAATATGTAAAGGAGTAAAAAGCACAACTCATAACCAAAATATAGACCTAATCATAATCTATAAAGCAAAGAAGACTACCGACCCCCTCATTAAAAACAACCTGAAGCCGACGGTATAACACTTTACAGCAGTCAAACGTAGTACATATGTACTCCAGTCCCCACGAAGGATGTACTTAGATTGAAGAACCTTCAATCTAAGTACATAGGTATGACGTCGACCAAGCTGACAAGACGTTTGACTTATTATCTTCAGTCAAATCCCCCTAAACATCACATGACAGGAGTATATAACATCATCCTAATAAGAGAAATCCTGAATTAAAACACATTCATAGTAGAAGAAACCCAAGATGTTAGGAGGCTTCAAGTTCTTGAAGCCCTGCACATAAATGTAGAGCAACTCGCCATAAATACCCAAATAACAGAACTATTCACTCTACCCACTAAGAGAGTGAGAGAAAAACCGGAACGAGAGTATGCCAACGACGACGTCACTGCCCAAAATGCCATGGCCACTATGGTCACCTGAGGTCTAATTACTCTATCTTTATAATTACCTAACTTATCTTTGTATGCTTAGTCTAGAGACCCTTCACTATACCTCTACTCTTTACTTTCGCCATTCTCCTTACTTAAATTTGTATGTACCTGACCTCTCAGTGTTATAAAAACCAGATGTCTCCTCAACTGAAAATGAACCGTGTAGGTTCGAAATGTATAAATTATAATAAGTATTATACATTATTAAGGTAATTTTGTACTTTTAGTCAACCTTGAACAAATAATATATTAGGAGAAAGTTTCTTCCAATTAAACCAAGATGCAAGAGATGGATAAAAGCCCTAAACAAGAAGATATTCAACACGGAATATGCAGTCATATTCAATGAAATCATTTTGAAGCAATGGAATGACTGGAGCCCGCGTTCTGATGATTCCCAGACACCTGCCCTAACCGACTCGGCCATGGTGGTCCAAAATACCAAACAGGTAATATGTCCCACCTGAAATGCAATATATCCATATATATTACCTGACAAGTAAATATATCAGGAAAGAAGTGTTGCTATGCAAGTAGCAAAGATAAAGAGACATAGCAGAGGAGAGACATAAAAGAAAAGAGAGACATAAAAGAGGAAATATAATTAAAAGAGGAGAGAGAGACAGAAGGAGAGACATAAAAGAGGAGAGAGACATAAAGAGGAAAGAGACATAAAAGAGGAGAGAGACAGAAGGAGACACATAAAAGAGGAGAGAGACATAAAAGTGGAGAGAGACATACAAGAGGAAAGATACATAAAAGAGGGGAGAGACAGAGAGAGAGAGAGAGATAAAAGAGGACAAAGAGAAGTAATAGAAAGAACAGACAGGAGGTACACAAAGAGTGAAGAGACAGAAGGAGGGACACAAAAAAGGCAAGAGAGAGACATACAAGAGGGGAGAGGTAGACAGACAAGACATGTTATGAGAACAATTACTCATAATAAACCCACTAGACGGAGGAACAGGACACAATTACATTATTATCAGAGACAAACACAACATAAACAGCCAGTTCTTTCTGTGAAGCCACACTCCACACTGACACTGACACTGACTGTAAGGAAACACCCTGAAGGAACACCTTACTGCTGTTATACCCGTCGGCGAGGTGCGGTGGGAGGCTCCTGGGACCGAAGGTGTTGACGGGGCGAAAGACTCTGGTGGAGTGAGCCGCTGGAACACTCTGGGGAGGCTTATATTGCACAGGAGCGGCACCATAAATGTCACCACACGACGTCTTCCAGTCCATCTCTCGTATACATTATTTAAGAAATTTATTATAGATATAATATATATATATATATATATATATATATATATATATATATATATTATATATATATATATAATGTCGTACCTAGTAGCCAAAACGCACTTCTCAGCCTACTATGCATGGCCTGATTTGCCTAATAAGCCAAGTTTTCATGAATTAATTGTTTTTCGACTACCTAACCTACCATAACATAACCTAACCTAGCTTTATCATTTCATTGGAAAAAAATAGGGAAAATATATTAATTCAGGAAAACTTGGCTTATTAGGCAAATCGGGCCTTGCATAGTAGGCTGAGAAGTGCATTCTGGCTACTAGGTACGAGATATATATATATATATAATATATATATATATAGATATATATAATATATAGATATTATATATATATATATATATAGACTATATAGTATATGATATATATATATATATATATATATATATATATATATACTAACATTAAGAAGATTAGGACACTGATGATTAGAGCAACTCAATCAAATCCTTCCCGACCGTTCTATATATATATATATATATAATATAATATATATATATATATATATAATAATATATATATATATATATATATATATATATATATATATATATATATATATGCGGAAAATCCACAGAGAAAAATGAAAGGAGG
>WNGS01163757.1:54508-70136 GCA_020271785.1 Procambarus virginalis | reverse complement strand
AAGTGAGGGAGTGTTCAGTTGAGGGAGTGCTTCAATTTCTTAGATTTTGCTTTAGTTTGTTGAATAAAGTAATTAATTAGTAATGTGCATTTTCATTAATTCCTTGTGTTATATTTAGTGAATTGGTCCTTTCACGTGGTACCCACGAGGCCTAGTTTTTGTTGCGCCGCAAAGCCTAACAAAAAGATTAAGAGATCGGTTTCCCTTGATTTTAATATTTCCAAAACAGAACGTAAGATCTTAGTTTATATGTTACTAGTGGGGATCAAGCCCCAAGTTGATTGACTAGCATGATCGATCCAGACCTCGATCATTGCTCAGTGTTACTGGTCTGGTGGTGGCGGCGAAGGCGATTCTAGAGCTTTGCTAGAGGCCTATATCACGTCATACGGGTTGTAGAATCTTAAGTCGGTCAATCGTCTTAAGACCACGTGGCATGGGTTGGCTAAAAGTGAGAGTTATGGGGTCCCTTAGAGAGAAAATAAAGTTAGAATACGGGTACAGAGAGAAAGAAGGGGGTTAAGAACTTCTGAACCCCCCCCCCCCATGTTACAATAGTAAAGGACTCAGATGAACTAATTGATCTAAAAAGCCATCTAGAGAGAGAGTCAGTACTCCGATTTACACATGAAAATATTGAAAATAACAGTCTTCCATTCTTGGATGTTCACCAATAACAAAAACAGGAACCTCTTTAAGCACCAACGTATATACTATAACCTACTAACATAGGAATAAGCATGAACGGTAAGAATGAGTGCCCCCAAAGATTCAAAACTAGTATTCTCAATTCTTATATTCGTCGAGCTCTTACACACTGCTCCGAATGGAGCAACGTGAGTAGAGAGTTTGAAAGAATAGCTCAGGTATTGGTGAGCAACGGATATAGCAACATGGAAATAAACACTGCTATAAGAAGACACCTGGACCGATGATACAATCCTGAACCTAGAACAGAAACCACAACACCTCCAATAAAATTATATTACAAATCAACTAAGCACAGTGAGTATAAAAAAGAAGAACGAATAATAAAAGAAATAATCCGTAAAGGAGTAAAAAGCACTATTCCTAACCAAAACATAGCCCTGATGATATGCTATAAAACAAAGAAGACTACCAACCTCCTTATTAAAAACAGCCCGAAGCCGACGGAGAACCCTTTACAGCAGTCAAGCGTTGAATACATGTACACTTGCCCCCACGAAGGATGTAACCTTCAATCTAAGTACTTAGGTATGACGTCGCATAAACTGATGAGGCATTTGACCTGTCATCTTCAATCCAGTGCCCCTAGGAATCACATGAGACAATCCCATGACATCACCCTAACAAGAGAAATGCTGAATAAAAACAGTTGTATAATAGATAAAACCTGAAGCGTAAGTTTACAAATTCTTGAAACAATCCACATAAAAATAGAACAACCTACCATGAATACTCAAATTACGGAACTATTTACTCTACCTACCATGAGAGTAAGAACAAGATCGGAACATAACGATGCCAACACAGAAGACACTGCTCAACATAATAGGCTTGTTGTTGTTGTTGATTTAGGGGCGACGACGATCGTGGGATCGTATGCGCCCCGGCGTACCCGTTAAGGGTGAATCGCGAAGCCAGGAAAGGTGAAACGCCAAGCCAAAACGCCAAAATTACTAGAAACTAATATGCCATACGGCATATAAACGCACAGTCAGGCAGATGATTGAGGAGTCCAAGGAGTCCCTCAGGGTGACAAACACTGGCCCCACCCCACACAGAGAACACCAGGTAGCAAAACCAAAACTCTACCCCCAACTAAAACGCAAAAAGTCATCCAGTGTCCCCCGGCAGAGCAAAAAGCCAGCCGCCCACCACGACTGAGGGCACACCTGGAACCCACCAAGACCCGCCAACCCCCAGCACCTCTCGGCCAAGCCGGCCCCCGAACACCGTCACACCGCCGGAGAACCAGCCAGAACACGCCGAAAAAAATCTATCAACAATCCCATGACCCAAGGCGATACGGGCGCCAGGCGTCGTACAATCAGACCGTTGAAGAGGGATGCCAAACAGCAGTAGCAAAGCCAAAACGCGAAAACAGGACGTGATCCGGCGGCTCCCAGGCGGACGAGGTTTCCAGACGTCCGCTCGGCGTCAAGGTTGAACCAGGAGTCCCATAACAGGCTTTTTACACCTGATTAATCATTGGATGTGCCCCTATTTTCTCGTTGCCGTTTTCCTTTATTCTATTTGTTTTCACCTGACCCCATACTGGTATAAATCTAAGACGGTTTGTAATTTCTTACCAAGTCACATTGGCCTAGATGGTAAATAAAAGGCAGACTCACTAGCAAAAACTGCCACTGCTCTACCAGTTGTACAGGTTCAAATACCACCAAGTTTTTCACAGATTAAGGAGCAAACCAAGAAGAAAATACTCCCAACTATCAAAAGTCGCCTCAGAGCCAAAGTAGGGGAAGGAAGACCCACTGCGATATGGTATGAACAAGCCACTGGGTACTACTCTTTCAAGCCTGACAAAAAGATATCCAGAGACATTGCAATAGCCATACACAGATTCAGACTTGGTTACAAGTGCTACTCACAGGTAATGAACCCAATAGTTAAAGAGGGTCATATCTGTGGAACAAAAGCAGAGGCGCTTTTGTTCCACAAGTAGCGCTATTTGTTCCACAAATTACACTACTTGATGGAATGTGAAGCTACTGTAGCCCTGCGCATCAAACTCAACATTATTCCGACAACAGCTACATTAGATGCACATTCCACAGGGACTACAATGATTACAAAAGTCGTTGAAGAATGGGACTCACTAGTGAACATTCTGCACCTACATCCGCCACCAAGATAATGTTATTAAAACAAGACTAAAACATAAGCGAAAAAAGCAGAGAAAAGGAGGAAACCCCACCTCCATTTAAAACTTTGACCCAATTATCAGAGTAACAAGGTTATCACGAATAACCGAACTCAATTACGGGCTCATATTAGGCCATACTACATGGACATTTCGTTCTGAGTAGCCAAATATAAACAAACACAATAACATTAAGAGTGACATTTTGGCAGTTTATGTTCTTCTGGTTGCTTCCGTTCCTGTTGCAGGGTCATTCGGTCCTGCATCTGCATTGACCCGGGTCTTGAAGTGGGTTGAGTGTAACTGTGTATTCGCTGGTTATTGATTGCTGGTCTAGATTTTTTAATATGCAGCGCTTCACCGATGTCTAATCTTCTATTGTCATTGAATCTATCAATTATTTCGGTGTTGTTCGTCAAAGTATCCCTGGTGATCGCGTCGTTGTGTAGGCGAGTATATGTTCGTGATCATATAATCTCCAACAGGGTTCCACCCATATCTATATAAATAAAAATTGAAATGTTCGTTTTGTTCAAAATCCCTAATCTCCGAAAGTTCTTCACTGCTTGCTTTGAAATTTTCACACGACATTCCATTCGCATCCGAACGGGATTTTATATACAGACTATATAGATGTCACGTCTGTGACAGAATTTTTTTTAACTGTTTTTCATGTGTTTTTCATGTTAGGGAAATCTTCGAAACCTGTTTATCGATTGCTTTGAAATTTTGACACAAAGTTGAATTCAAGTAGGCTAGGGTTTATATTATACCTACAATATACATGCCTCACCTGTGACAGTAAAAAACATTTTTTTTTTAAACAGTGCCATCTGTAGGACGTAACATCAACATTTGCTGTAATCTCCGAAAGTTCTTCACCAATTGCTTTGAAACTTTGACACAACATTCCATTCGAATAAGTGCGTGTTTTTATATATACCAACTATATAGATGCCACACCTGTGACAGGTAAAAACATGTTTTTTTTAAACAGCACCATCTGTTGCACATAAGAGCAACATACGCTATACTAAATATGTTAGGATTCCATTTCAATGTTTCTGATTGCATTGATAAATTGAATTTTCCTAGATTAAAATTCATTTTCATTTTGATTTATTTATTTTGTGTAACATTGTGCTGGAATTGAGCTGTGTTGTTTACCATACTGTTCATTTCGTGAGTATAAGTATAGATGCCACACCTGTGGCAGGTAAAACCATGTTTTTTCCTTAAATAGCGCCATCTGTTCCCCGTTAGAGCAACACACACAATACTAAATGTGTTACAATTACACTTCAATTTTTCCGATTGCATTGATAAATTGAATATGCAAAGATTTCGATTTATTTTCATTTGATTTAATAATTTTGTGTGATATTGCGTTGGAATTGAGCTCTGTTGTTTACCATACCGTTTATTTCGTGTGTAAAGTATATTTTAATTTTTTTAATTGTTTTTCATTTCCTTTTCTTAACTGGTCTTCCTATTTTTTAGTGAGGGGGAACATCAGATCATTTGATGTTCCCCATTTGTTGATCGGAACATCAGATCATTTAGAAATGCAACGGACGAGGGAGTGGAGAATGGCGGGGAGGATGATGGGAAGGGAGTGGGGTATGGTGGGGAGAACGAGGGATAGAGGAGGGTAATGGTAAGGACGAGGGACAGGGGATTTGGGGGATGGTGGGCCGAGGGGACGGGGAAATGGAGAATGGTGGGGAGAGAACAAGGAAACAGGGGAGCGGGGGGATGGTGGGGAGGAAGAGAGGACAGGGACAGGGGAGGGGGGGAATGGTAGGGAGGACAAGGGGATGGGAGAATGGGAGATGGTGGAATAACGAGGGAACGATGGGNTGTGTGCCTCACCTAGCACCATCATCTCTCTGTGTGCCTCACCTAGCACCATCATCTCTCTGTGTGCTCACTTAGCACATCATCTCTCTGTGTGCCTCACCTAGCACCATCATCTCTCTGTGTGCCTCACCTAGCACCATCATCTCTGTGTGCCTCACCTAGCACCATCATCTCTCTGTGTGCCTCACCTAGCACCATCATCTCTCTGTGTGCCTCACCTAACACCATCATCTCTTGTGTGTGCCTCACCTAACACCATCATCTCTCTGTGTGCCTCACCTAGCACCATCATCTCTCTGTGTGCCTCACCTAGCACCATCATCTCTCTGTGTGCCTCACCTAACACCATCATCTCTTGTGTTCCTCACCTAACACCATCATCTCTCTGTGTGCCTCACCTAGCACCATCATCTCTCTGTGTGCCTCACCTAACACCATCATCTCTCTGTGTGCCTCACCTAGCACCATCATCTCTCTGTGTGCCTCACCTAGCACCATCATCTCTCTGTGTGCCTCACCTAGCACCATCATCTCTCTGTGTGCCTCACCTAGCACCATCATCTCTCTGTGTGCCTCACCTAGCACCATCATCTCTCTGTGTGCCTCACCTAGCACCATCATCTCTCTGTGTGCCTCACCTAGCACCATGCCAACACCATCATCTCTCTGTGTGCCTCACTTAACACCATCATCTCTTGTGTTCCTCACCTAACACCATCATCTCTCTGTGTGCCTCACCTAGCACCATCATCTCTCTGTGTGTCCTCACCTAACACCATCATCTCTCTGTGTGCCTCACCTAGCACCATCATCTCTCTGTGTGCCTCACCTAACCCATCATCTCTCTGTGTGCCTCACCTAGCACCATCATCTCTTGTGTGCCTCACCTAGCACCATCATCTCTCTTGTGCCTCACCTAGCACCATCATCTCTCTGTGTGCCTCACCTAGCACCATCATCTCTCTGTGTGCCTCACCTAACCCATCATCTCTCTGTGGTGCCTCACCTAGCACCATCATCTCTCTGTGTGCCTCACCTAGCACCATCATCTCTCTGTGTGCCTCACCTAGCACCATCATCTCTCTGTGTGCCTCACCTAGCACCATCATCTCTCTGTGTGCCTCACCTAGCACCATCATCTTCTGGTGCCTCACCTAGCACCATCATCTCTCTGTGTGCCTCACCTAACACCATCATCTCTCGTGTGCCTCACTTAACACCATCATCTCTTGTGTTCCTCACCTAACACCATCATCTCTCTGTGTGCCTCACCTAGCACCATCATCTCTCTGTGTGCCTCACCTAACACCATCATCTCTCTGTGTGCCTCACCTAACACCATCATCTCTCTGTGTGCCTCACCTAACACCATCATCTCTCTGTGTTCCTCACCTAGCACCATCATCTCTTGTGTTCCTCACCTAGCAACTTCATCTCTCTGTGTGCCTCACCTAGCACCATCATCTCTCTGTGTGCCTCACCTAGCACCATCATCTCTCTGTGTGCCTCACCTAACACCATCATCTCTCTGTGTGCCTCACCTAGCACCATCATCTCTCTGTGTGCCTCACCTAGCACCATCATCTCTCTGTGTGCCTCACCTAGCACCATCATCTCTCTGTGTTCCTCACCTAGCACCATCATCTCTCTGTGTGCCTCACCTAGCACCATCATCTCTTGTGTTCCTCACCTAGCACCATCATCTCTCTGTGTGCCTCACCTAGCACCATCATCTCTCTGTGTGCCTCACCTAGCACCATCATCTCTCTGTGTGCCTCACCTAGCACCATCATCTCTCTGTGTGCCTCACCTAACACCATCATCTCTCGGTGTGCCTCACTTAACACCATCATCTCTTGTGTGCCTCACCTAGCACCATCATCTCTCTGTGTGCCTCACCTAGCACCATCATCTCTCTGTGTGCCTCACCTAGCACCATCATCTCTCCGTGTGCCTCACCTAGTACCATCATCTCTCTGTGTGCCTCACCTAGCACCATCATCTCTCCGTGTGCCTCACCTAGCATCATCATCTCTCTGTGTGCCTCACCTAGCACCATCATCTCTCTGTGTGCCTCACCTAGCATCATCATCTTTCTGTGTTCCTCACCTAGCACCATCATCTCTCGGTGTGCCTCACTTAACACCATCATCTCTCTGTGTGCCTCACCTAACACCATCATCTCTCTGTGTGCCTCACTTAACACCATCATCTCTCTGTGTGCCTCACCTAGTACCATCATCTCTCTGTGTGCCTCACTTAACACCATCATCTCTTGTGTTCCTCACCTAACACCATCATCTCTCTGTGTGCCTCACCTAGCACCATCATCTCTCTGTGTGCCTCACCTAGTACCATCATCTCTCTGTGTGCCTCACCTAACACCATCATCTCTCTGTGTGCCTCACCTAGCACCATCATCTCTCGGTGTGCCTCACTTAACACCATCATCTCTTGTGTTCCTCACCTAACACCATCATCTCTCTGTGTGCCTCACCTAGCACCATCATCTCTCGGTGTGCCTCACTTAACACCATCATCTCTTGTGTTCCTCACCTAACACCATCATCTCTCTGTGTGCCTCACCTAACACCATCATCTCGCTGTGTGCCTCACCTAGCACCATCATCTTTCTGTGTTCCTCACCTAGCACCATCATCTCTCTGTGTGCCTCACCTAGTACCATCATCTCTCTGTGTGCCTCACTTAACACATCATCTCTCTGTGTGCCTCACCTAGTACCATCATCTCTCTGTGTGCCTCACCTAGCACCATCATCTCTCTGTGTGCCTCACCTAACACCATCATCTCGCTGTGTGCCTCACCTAGCACCATCATCTTTCTGTGTTCCTCACCTAGCACCATCATCTCTCGGTGTGCCTCACTTAACACCATCATCTCTCTGTGTGCCTCACCTAGTACCATCATCTTTCTGTGTTCCTCACCTAGCACCATCATCTCTCTGTGTGCCTCACCTAGCACCATCATCTCTATGTGTGCCTCACCTAGCACCATCATCTCTCTGTGTGCCTCACCTAGCACCATCATCTCTCTGTGTGCTTCACCTAGCACCATCATCTCTCTGTGTGCCTCACCTAGCACCATCATCTCTCTGTGTGCCTCACCTAGCACCATCATCTCTATGTGTGCCTGTGCATAGTGATCAGGAGCAACTCACCTTCTTGATGACCCTATTCAACATGGTGCCAAAATTACCATCATGCTCCCGTATGTAAGTATACCTGTTGGAAAGAGTAAATATTAACATTGCTTACTTACCAATAAACGAAGCCAAGTACGCCAAACACAATTTACAGTTATTTGTCATATATTGATGATAGTTAACTTGAGTAAAAACAGAGAATGTCTGTTTGTTTCTCCAAAGCTGTAGGCCAATTGCTTGGGGCAAGCCTGGGGATGGGTAGATAGAGGTATGGATAGATATGGGGAACGATAAATGGATAGATGGATGGATAGACGGATGAATACATGGATACATATATGAGTGGATAGATAAATAGATAGATAGATAGATAGATAGATAGATAGATAGATAGATAGATAGATAGATAGATAGATAGATAGATAGATAGATAGATAGATAGATAGATAGATAGGCAGATATATGGATGACAGACAGACAGACCCGGGCCAAGCTGGTTAACGCCCAGTGTTGTTTGCTTCTATAAATAAATCGCAATGTCCTATTTTTGCCTTATTTCGAATATTTATGCAACGATTTGTTGGCCTTAATTTTCTTCAAATCATGAGACATTAAGAGATGTAGATGTTAAATGTTTAACATTTTAAACATTAAATGAATGTTAACACGTTTACTGAACGTTAATATAACGTTATAACGTTATAAAAACGCTATTGACGTAGATTCAACGTCTATTGCTTTTTTTGCACTTGGAGTGCTCAGGATTGGGATATCCGTCACCTGTAGCAACCTGCCACAGATAACGGTAACCCAACCTGAGTCTGACAACCACTGTGTCGCACACTCCGGTGGATGTTTTGTGCTGCTATAAACATAGATTTCAGAATTGAACAAATCATAGCTTTTTATACTAATGCTTTCAGGCCGCTGGGAGTCAGTAATTTCTTTCCTTTCAGATCAGAGTGTTTGGAACAATATAGTTTTGACAGCAGAGATGGAGATACCTAGATCTAATTCAACTTTATCTTTGTTACACGCTAATTTGGCTGCAATGTCTGTCTCATTATGATGGGTTATATTTATGTGTGAAGGTATCCATACAAAGGAGATTCGAAATTCCTTTACTCTGTGTAGCGATTAGGTCATTTATAATTGGTAGTATGAGGTTCTTGCTGTCGATCTTCCAGGAGAAGTTTTCGATTGCTTGAAGAGCAGATTTTGAATCACAAAATATTTTTCCTCCTCCTGTGTTTTTTAATGTACTAGTAGCTAGTTGTAGTGCTGCTAGTTCTATTTGTGTGGAGGTCAGCCAGTTGCTTAACCTGACACTGGGAGTCTGTGTGCAAATATTATTTCTATAAAACCGACATGCTGCTGCACTCCGTCCAGTAGAAGATTGGACTGAGTCGTTGGTGTAGACACAGTGCTCGTGAGATCCTAAATTTTCGATGGAGAAGGCATTTGTTTCAAGAGTGACAGCTTCGAGAAGAGCAAGATTCTCATTACCTTTCTTGGTGACAGGTGTGTATGGTACTTGAATGGTGGGGGCACAGATAAAGAGGATTATCAGAGACAGGTAGATTGCACTTAAAAGGAAAGTTGAGTTTGATGAGATTGTAGACATTTTTGCTCAGCCATTTATCATAAAAGGAGTGAGTGGGTTTGTTGGTTAACACCAGTCAATAGGGTGTTAACAGTACTGAATAATTTATCTCTGAGCAATGCAGGAGATGTAGGGTCTGTCATGACGTTAAGTCAAAAGGTCGTGTTGACTTGCATGATTCTCTTTAGTATGGTTGGAAGCTTCAGTTCTTCCCTCATGTTGATGATTCTTGTGCATCTTGGGGCACCAAGAATTATCCTCATGGCCTCATTCTGTACTACTTCAAGTTTGTCCAACACAGAGGCGGGGAAGTTAAGTAGGTACAAAGCATGATAATCAACTAGCGCTCTAACAAACATCATATAGAACAATCTAGCATATTTAATATTGATACCAATATTCTTACCAGTAAGTGTTTTTAGTGGTTTAAGTCATTCTTTTAATCTACGATGTAGATCGTTTACAATGTCACTGTGATACCAACTCTAAGATATTTGTGCTGCCTACACGTTTCAATGTTCTGGTTGTTGACTTTGAAAGTCAGAGGCAAGAGAAAGTTTTCTCTTGCCAATGGAGAACTCTGGATTTAGCTATAGAGATAACCAGACCACATTCAATGCTTTTAGCAGCGAATGAATCAAGTAGAGCGTGCATTCTAGTTTGAGTATTTGCAACAGTGCATATGTCATCGGCATGACAGATGACTTCTTCGTCAGGTAGTGTGGGAATATCAATTGTTAATTTGTGCATCAGAACATTGAACAGTGTAGGGCTTAGCACTCCACCCTGGGGTGTACTCAACTCGAAGGGTGCACAATGTTTACCTCTGACCCCCTTGAAAAGGACCGAGGCGGTTCTGTTACTCAGGTAACCCCTGAGCCATGTCAGCAGTCTTCCCTTATCTCCAAAAGAGGCTAGTTATTTTAAGATTATTTCTCTGTTTGCTGTTTTAAAAGCAGTTTGGAAATCAATAAATGCCACCTGAGGGTTTGGTCCCTCTCTAATAAAATATTCAGAAAATCAAGTTTGTGTGATTCTTCCAGGAAGGAAACCATACACGTTAGGAGCATGATAAGGTAATTACAAAGGTGAAAATACTTTATGGACAATCAAAACCATATTTCAAAACTCAAAGGACTGCATAGTTTCGCGTTGAGAGAAAATCATTCTTAATTATTCTAGTACTTCATTGGAGTAGACCCCATCCACCCTACGACTCGCCACAGAATAACAATTTACAAAGGAAACGGTCACGAGGCAAACTGCAGCCCTCTGCTTCCCAATCTAGAACCACCTCTGCACATACAAATCTGAGCACCTAAGGACTGTCATGGGCCCATATCTAGACTTAAGAGCACCATCTAACGCTTTTCTCTCCAGATCCAATTTACTAATACAGGTATTTTTTCAAAGCTTCTTAAAATAATATATTTCGTAGTGGAAAATGCATCTACAATGAATATAAGCTTTTGTGTTTGAGAATAAAAATAAATTTTTTCGAAGTTAAGAATACTTCTAAATGTAATTTCTGTTTATGTGATGGCATGTAAAGTGGGTCCGAATACTAAACATATTATGTAACGTACGAAAAGTTGATAGCTTGAGCAAGATAATCGAGGACGCTCGCTGCGGGCCCCCTGAAGACCAGCCTCTTGCCATCGGGCGCGCCAGGGTCGTCGACCAGCTCCTCCGTCTGACCCGGGTACACCTCCCCTGCCACTACTAACGTCGGGTGATGAAGGAGTCTGTCAAATATAATAATGTCATTATAGTAAATGTGTGAATGGTTAGGGTTTTCGTCCGGGGTAATGTCCTTTTAATAGTATGGGCAAGACAGCTCTCAGTCGTAACTCCCAGAATTAAGGGCGGTTATTATCTTGAATATATGTGAATCCAGCTATTTTTTAACTGATGTGAGTAATCAGGAATGAGCTTCAGCCAGTCATCAAGGATGTGTAGTGTTAACACATCACACATCTTTGGCCTTGAGTGACAGGAGTTACAGGCAAACAACGGAGGCACTATGTTAAAGATACTGTAACTCCTCGCTGCGGTACTGTAACTCTTCACTCCCCTCTACTTGGGTGCCACTATCTACCAAGGGAGCTCTCCAAGTCTTGCATCAAGTCCAGTCTCTGTCCAATGCTTGACTTTGGATCCAAGGAGGAGAGGAGATGGCCCAGCTCACACTGCAGGTCCTCGACCCTACTGCGTGAAGAAACTTCACCGGGCCTGCCCACTGAGACAGGTACAAAATGGATGCCGAACCCTCCGGCCTTACCTGAATTCTTTTCCCTCTTCTCACTGGTCCCCTGCTGGGTAAGTCGTCTTCGCGTCCCAGCAGTGCTTTGATTCAAATTCATATAGTATTGCCACTCAGGGATTACCTCTATTACTATTACTGTTAGTGTGATGCAATCTAGTGTCACTTTTCCATAATATTGCTCAAATGAGATGGAGGGCTCACAGAAAATCATAAGTAAAATCAACAAGATTTACTGAAGAAAAGTCTACATGGAACATATAAACAAAATTGACATGGAATACGTATACTGAAGCCGGCAGTGCTTCTCTTGATGCCGTCGGCAACTCAAATCAGCTGAGCGTGTTTAAAGGGATCACAACCTACCTTCTCGTGCGGCTCCCATCATCATAGACACACATTCCTCATGGCTCTGCCACACCCACCACTTGCTGACTTCACCAGGTAGTAGATAATAAACTTCTGCTGACCTACTCCCATAAATCAATAGACACATTAATAAATATCTATATTTATACTACTATGCCTATCTCGCCTAAATACCAAGGAAATATGGGAGAGAAAATTTATCAACCTTATCACACCCTGCTCTCATATGCCTGGACTCCAATGGTCGTAGTGGGACATGGTTCCCGGATCGCTCCTTGGTGTTATGGTCGTGTGTCACAGGTCCCCAGGCATCGTGAAGCTATGCGTCATCACTGTCCTCATTACCAAATTTGCAGTTTTTCCAAGCTGGCCCCAGCCAGTGGTTCACGGTTCCTAGGTCGCTCCTCGGCATTTTGGTCGCATGTCACAGGTCCCCAGGCGTCGTGAAGCTATGCATCATCACCATCCTCATTACCAAATTTGCAGTTCCTCCAAGCTGGCCCAGCCAGTGGTCCCTGTGCTTGTCATCTCGCTCACTCACTCCTTTACTGAGACCAAATACTCATAGATCTGGACCCGATGTATCCCTTCCGAGTTCCCAGTTGTTACGACCCTGGGTTCCTTCGTTGGAAACCAGAGGTCAAATTGAGCTCTAAATAAGTACTTTACATTAATTGATAGGATTGCTGATTCGTTTTTGTTCCTATCTTCCTTGCCAGACGTAAGATGAATTTTGTTTCTCAGAGAGCATTCAGACTCTGAGCTTGTTGTTGATTATTAAACACTGAACTAGTTATCAACTATTTTTAGAACTATTAAAGTAACCAGTTTTGTACATCGGTGAAGATTTGTAATGTTTATAAGCTGCACGATCAGCTGGTTATCTTCCCGGCAACAACAACTGGAGAGAGCTCGGACTGGAGGCTCCTTCGGCCTTGTCTGGACTGCTGTGGTTGAGTCAACACCCCTCCTGTGTGGCTCTGTCTCCTCCTCCTCTTCCCTTACCTTATCCTGTGACTAGTTTACAAAGCTAAGTACCGTGTTGCATGTATGTTTTCTGGCATAAGCGTGTAGTAATGTGTATAGGCTATGCTAGTGTTTATATTGCTAAGTTACTCTAAGGGGTCTCAGTAGAACCACGTGTGCTCAAGTGGTACCAAGCTACCTAGAGTCCTTGCTAGTGTCCCTTGCCTAGTAGACTTTACCCTAGCTTGTCCCAAGTGTAAGCCTTGTATCCTGTCTATGTGGACCAAGGTAGTTAATGTAAGATAATATGGTAAAGTAGTTATTGTTATTGTTGTTAATGTATATGGGGGTTGTTAAGAGGGCTTAATAAATAAGTTAGTTTTTAAAGGATTATCCATTTTTCCTGTGTAGGGGATTAGTGATCAACCTCTAGACTGAGGTATTTACTTTAAGCCACTACTTTAATATGGTTCTATGTTCTTATTGGGGGCCGGGGCTATCTGATCTCCACTAATTTTCATACATCATGATTCTAGCTGTTGGCCCTTCTCTTTAATACTCTATACCCCCCATAACAAGTAAGCACATTCATAACACCAGTAGACGTGACCCCGGTCACAGCAGCTCTGAATACATCGTGGTTTCTGTTGGCGGATAAAATGCTATGCCCAAGATTACCATCCGAGTGCCGGCGGGGAAGTGGTTCAAATAGCTTCGGCTATCACTTCCTTATGTCCGATCGTGATGGTCAAGCGTATTAAGGCGTCCCTGTGCATACCAGTTGCGTTGCTCCTGGCAGTATGGGTTCGAGTCACTTCTGGGGTGTGAGTTTTCAGTTGCATATAGTCCTGGGAAGCATTCAGGCTTGTTCGCATTTGTGTTCCTCACGTGTTGCCCCAAAAAATGAGGTGATTTGATAAAATGCTATGCCCAAGATTACCTTCCGAGTGCTGGCGGTGAAGTGGTTCAAATAGCTTCGGCTATCACTTCCTTATGTCCGGTCATGATGGTCAAGCAGATTAAGGCGTCCCTCTACTTTCCAGTTGCGTTGCTCCTGGCAGTATGGGTTCGAGTCACTTCTGGGGTGTGAGTTTTCAGTTGCATATAGTCCTGGGAAGCATTCAGGCTTGTTCGCATTTGTGTTCCTCAAGTGATGTCCCAAAAAATGAGGTGATTTGATAAAATGCTATGCCCAAGATTACCATCCGAGTTCTGGCGGGGAAGTGGTTCATATAGCTTCGGATATCACTTCCTAATGTCCGGTCGTGATGGTCAAGCAGATTAAGGTGTCTCTGTACATACCAGTTGTGTTGCTCCTGGCAGTATGGGTTCGAGTCACTTCTGGGGTGTGAGTTTTCAGTTGCATATAGTCCTGGGAACCATTCAGGCTTGTTCGCATTTATGTTCCTCACATGTTGTCCCAAAAAATGAGGTGATTTGATAAAATGCTATGCCCAAGATTACCATCCGAGTGCTGGCGGGGAAGTGGTTCATATAGCTTCGGATATCACTTCCTTATGTCCGGTCATGATGGTCAAGCAGATTAAGGTGTCTCTGTACATACCAGTTGCGTTGCTCCTGGCAGTATGGGTTCGAGTCACTTCTGGGTTGTGAATTTTCAGTTGCATATAGTCCTGGGGACCACTCAGGCTTGTTCGCATTTGTGTTCCTCACGTGTTGCCCCAAAAAATGAGGTGATTTGATAAAATGCTATGCCCAAGATTACCATCCGAGTGCCGGCGGGGAAGTGGTTCATATAGCTTCGACTATCACTTCCTTATATCCGGTCGTGATGGTAAAGCGGATTAAGGCGTCCCTGTACATACCAGTTGCCTTGCTCCTGGCAGTATGGGTTCGAGTCACTTCTGGGGTGTGAGTTTTCAGTTGCATATAGTCCTGGGGACCATTCAGGCTTGTTCACATTTGTGTTCCTCACATGTTGCCCCAAAAAATGAGGTGATTTGATAAAATGCTATGCCCAAGATTACCATCCGAGTGCTGGCGGGGAAGTGGTTCATATAGCTTCGGCTATCACTTCCTTATGTCCAGTCGTGATGGTCAAGCAGATTAAGGTATCTCTGTACATACCAGTTGTGTTGCTCCTGGCAGTATGGGTTCGAGTCACTTCTGGGGTGTGACTTTTCAGTTGCATATAGTCCTGGGGACCATTCAGGCTTGTTCGCATTTGTGTTCCTCACGTGTTGCCCCAAAAAATGAGGTGATTTGATAAAATGCTATGCCCAAGATTACCATCCGAGTGCCGGCGGGGAAGTGGTTCATATAGCTTCGGCTATCACTTCCTTATATCCGGTCGTGATGGTCAAGCAGATTAAGGCGTCCCTGTACATACCAGTTGCGTTGCTCCTGGCAGTATGGGTTCGAGTCACTTCTGGGTGGTAGTTTTCAGTTATATATATATATATATATATATATATATATATATATATATATATATATATATATATATATATATATATATATATATATATATATATATATATATATATATATATATATATATATATATTTATATATATA
>WNGS01163757.1:44508-52008 GCA_020271785.1 Procambarus virginalis | reverse complement strand
CAGGTGAGGGGCCCCATACTACTGCTGCTTCAGGTGAGGGCACCACACTACTGCTGCTTCAGGTGAGGCACCACACTACTGCTGCTTCAGGTGAAGGCACCACACTACTGCTGCTTCAGGTGAGGGCACCACACTACTGCTGCTTCAGGTGAGGGACCATACTACTGCTGCTTCAGGTGAGGGCACCATACTACTGCTGCTTCAGGTGGGGGCACCCATACTACTGCTGCTTCAGGTGAGGGCACCACACTACTGCTGCTTCAGGTGAGGGCACCATACTACTGCTGCTTCAGGTGAGGGCACCATACTACTGCTGCTTCAGGTGAGGGCACCATACTACTGCTGCTTCAGGTGAGGGCACCATACTACTGCTGCTTCAGGTGAGGGCACCATACTACTGCTGCTTCAGGTGAGGGCACCACACTACTGCTGCTTCAGGTGAGGGCACCACACTACTGCTGCTTCAGGTGAGGACACCACACTACTGCTGCTTCAGGTGAGGGCACCACATACCTGCTTCAGGTGAGGGCACCATACTACTGCTTCAGGTGAGGGCACCATACTACTGCTGCTTCAGGTGAAGGCACCACACTACTGCTGCTTCAGGTGAGGGCACCACACTACTGCTGCTTCAGGTGAGGGCACCATACTACTGCTGCTTCAGGTGAGGGCACCATACTACTGCTGCTTCAGGTGAGGGCACCACATACTGCTGCTTCAGGTGAGGGCACCACACTACTGCTGCTTCAGGTGAGGGCACCATACTACTGCTGCTTCAGGTGAGGGCACCATACTACTGCTGCTTCAGGTGAGGGCACCATACTACTGCTGCTTCAGGTGAGGGCACCATACTACTGCTGCTTCAGGTGAGGGCACCATACTACTGCTGCTTCAGGTGAGGGCACCATACTACTGCTGCTTCAGGTGAGGGCACCATACTACTGCTGCTTCAGGTGAGGGCACCATACTACTGCTGCTTCAGGTGAGGGCACCACACTACTGCTGCTTCAGGTGAGGGCACCACTACTGCTGCTTCAGGTGAGGGCACCATACTACTGCTGCTTCAGGTGAGGGCACCATACTACTGCTGCTTCAGGTGAGGGCACCATACTACTGCTGCTTCAGGTGAGGGCACCATACTACTGCTGCTTCAGGTGAGGGCACCATACTACTGCTGCTTCAGGTGAGGGCACCATACTACTGCTGCTTCAGGTGAGGGCACCACTACTGCTGCTTCAGGTGAGGGCACCACACTACTGCTGCTTCAGGTGAGGGCACCATACTACTGCTGCTTCAGGTGAGGGCACCATACTACTGCTGCTTCAGGTGAGGGCACCATACTACTGCTGCTTCAGGTGAGGGCACCATACTACTGCTGCTTCAGGTGAGGGCACCATACTACTGCTGCTTCAGGTGAGGGCACCATACTACTGCTGCTTCAGGTGAGGGCACCACACTACTGCTGCTTCAGGTGAGGGCACCATACTACTGCTGCTTCAGGTGAGGGCACCATACTACTGCTGCTTCAGGTGAGGGCACCATACTACTGCTGCTTCAGGTGAGGGCACCATACTACTGCTGCTTCAGGTGAGGGCACCATACTACTGCTGCTTCAGGTGAGGGCACCATACTACTGCTGCTTCAGGTGAGGGCACCACACTACTGCTGCTTCAGGTGAGGGCACCATACTACTGCTGCTTCAGGTGAGGGCACCATACTACTGCTGCTTCAGGTGAGGGCACCATACTACTGCTGCTTCAGGTGAGGGCACCATACTACTGCTGCTTCAGGTGAGGGCACCACACTACTGCTGCTTCAGGTGAGGGCACCATACTACTGCTGCTTCAGGTGAGGGCACCATACTACTGCTGCTTCAGGTGAGGGCACCACACTACTGCTGCTTCAGGTGAGGGCACCACACTACTGCTGCTTCAGGTGAGGGCACCACACTACTGCTGCTTCAGGTGAGGGCACCATACTACTGCTGCTTCAGGTGAGGGCACCATACTACTGCTGCTTCAGGTGAGGGCACCATACTACTGCTGCTTCAGGTGAGGGCACCATACTACTGCTGCTTCAGGTGAGGGCACCACACTACTGCTGCTTCAGGTGAGGGCACCACACTACTGCTGCTTCAGGTGAGGGCACCATACTACTGCTGCTTCAGGTGAGGGCACCACACTACTGCTGCTTCAGGTGAGGGCACCACACTACTGCTGCTTCAGGTGAGGGCACCACACTACTGCTGCTTCAGGTGAGGGCACCACACTACTGCTGCTTCAGGTGAGGGCACCATACTACTGCTGCTTCAGGTGAGGGCACCACACTACTGCTGCTTCAGGTGAGGACACCACACTACTGCTGCTTCAGGTGAAGGCACCACACTACTGCTGCTTCAGGTGAGGGCACCACACTACTGCTGCTTCAGGTGAGGGACCCATACTACTGCTGCTTCAGGTGAGGGCACCATACTACTGCTGCTTCAGGTGGGGGCACCATACTACTGCTGCTTCAGGTGAGGGCACCACACTACTGCTGCTTCAGGTGAGGGCACCATACTACTGCTGCTTCAGGTGAGGGCACCATACTACTGCTGCTTCAGGTGAGGGCACCATACTACTGCTGCTTCAGGTGAGGGCACCATACTACTGCTGCTTCAGGTGAGGGCACCATACTACTGCTGCTTCAGGTGAGGGCACCACACTACTGCTGCTTCAGGTGAGGGCACCACACTACTGCTGCTTCAGGTGAGGCACCACACTACTGCTGCTTCAGGTGAGGGCACCACACTACTGCTGCTTCAGGTGAGGGCACCATACTACTGCTGCTTCAGGTGAGGGCACCATACTACTGCTGCTTCAGGTGAGGGCACCATACTACTGCTGCTTCAGGTAAAGGCACAACACTACTGCTACTTCAGGTGAGGGCACCATACTACTGCTGCTTCAGGTAAAGGCACCATACTACTGCTGCTTCAGGTGAGGGCACCATACTACTGCTGCTTCAGGTGAGGGCACCACACTACTGCTGCTTCAGGTGAGGGCACCATACTACTGCTGCTTCAGGTGAGGGCACCATACTACTGCTGCTTCAGGTGAGGGCAACATACTACTGCTGCTTCAGGTGAGGGCACCATACTACTGCTGCTTCAGGTGAAGGCACCATACTACTGCTGCTTCAGGTGAGGGCACCATACTACTGCTGCTTCAGGTGAAGGCACCATACTACTGCTGCTTCAGGTGAGGGCACTACACTACTGCTGCTTCAGGTGAGGGCACCACACTACTGCTGCTTCAGGTGAGGGCACCACACTACTGCTGCTTCAGGTGAGGGCACCATACTACTGCTGCTTCAGGTGAGGGCACCATACTACTGCTGCTTCAGGTGAAGGCACCATACTACTGCTGCTTCAGGTGAGGGCACCACACTACTGCTGCTTCAGGTGAGGGCACCATACTACTGCTGCTTCAGGTGAGGGCACCATACTACTGCTGCTTCAGGTGAGGGCACCACACTACTGCTGCTTCAGGTGAGGGCACCATACTACTGCTGCTTCAGGTGAGGGCACAACACTACTGCTGCTTCACGTGAGGGCACCATACTACTTCTGCTTCAGGTGAGGGCACCACACTACTGCTGCTTCAGGTGAAGGCACCACACTACTGCTGCTTCAGGTGAGGGCACCACACTACTGCTGCTTCAGGTGAGGGCACCACACTACTGCTGCTTCAGGTGAGGGCACCACACTACTGCTGCTTCAGGTGAGGGCACCATACTACTGCTGCTTCAGGTGAGGGCTCCATACTACTGCTGCTTCAGGTGAGGGCACCACACTACTGCTGCTTCAGGTGAGGGCACCATACTACTGCTGCTTCAGGTGAGGGCACCATACTACTGCTGCTTCAGGTGAGGGCACACACTACTGCTGCTTCAGGTGAGGGCACCATACTACTGCTGCTTCAGGTGAGGGCACCATACTACTGCTGCTTCAGGTGAGGGCACCACACTACTGCTGCTTCAGGTGAGGGCACCACACTACTGCTGCTTCAGGTGAGGGCACCACACTACTGCTGCTTCAGGTGAGGGCACCATACTACTGCTGCTTCAGGTGAAGGCACCATACTACTGCTGCTTCAGGTGAGGGCACCATACTACTGCTGCTTCAGGTGAGGGCACCACACTACTGCTGCTTCAGGTGAGGGCACCACACTACTGCTGCTTCAGGTGAGGGCACCACACTACTGCTGCTTCAGGTGAGGGCACCATACTACTGCTGCTTCAGGTGAGGGCACCATACTACTGCTGCTTCAGGTGAGGGCACCACACTACTGCTGCTTCAGGTGAGGGCACCATACTACTGCTGCTTCAGGTGAGGGCACCATACTACTGCTGCTTCAGGTGAGGGCACCATACTACTGCTGCTTCAGGTGAGGGCTCCATAGTACTGCTTCTTCCGGTGAGGGCACATCACTACTGCTGCTTCAGGTGAGGGCACCATACTACTGCTGCTTCAGGTGAGGGCACCATACTACTGCTGCTTCAGGTGAGGGCACCATACTACTGCTGCTTCAGGTGAGGGCACCACACTACTGCTGCTTCAGGTGAGGGCACCAACTACTGCTGCTTCAGGTGAGGGCACCATACTACTGCTGCTTCAGGTGAGGGCACCATACTACTGCTGCTTCAGGTGAGGGCACCATACTACTGCTGCTTCAGGTGAGGGCACCATACTACTGCTGCTTCAGGTGAGGGCTCCATACTACTGCTGCTTCAGGTGAGGGCACCACACTACTGCTGCTTCAGGTGAGGGCACCACACTACTGCTGCTTCAGGTGAGGGCACCATACTACTGCTGCTTCAGGTGAGGGCACCATACTACTGCTGCTTCAGGTGAGGGCACCATACTACTGCTGCTTCAGGTGAGGGCACCACACTACTGCTGCTTCAGGTGAGGGCACCATACTACTGCTGCTTCAGGTGAGGGCACCATACTACTGCTGCTTCAGGTGAGGGCACCACACTACTGCTGCTTCAGGTGAGGGCACCACACTACTGCTGCTTCAGGTGAGGGCACCACACTACTGCTGCTTCAGGTGAGGGCACCATACTACTGCTGCTTCAGGTGAGGGCACCATACTACTGCTGCTTCAGGTGAGGGCACCATACTACTGCTGCTTCAGGTGAGGGCACCATACTACTGCTGCTTCAGGTGAGGGCACCACACTACTGCTGCTTCAGGTGAGGGCACCACACTACTGCTGCTTCAGGTGAGGGCACCATACTACTGCTGCTTCAGGTGAGGGCACCACACTACTGCTGCTTCAGGTGAGGGCACCACACTACTGCTGCTTCAGGTGAGGCACCACACTACTGCTGCTTCAGGTGAGGGCACCACACTACTGCTGCTTCAGGTGAGGGCACCACACTACTGCTGCTTCAGGTGAGGGCACCACACTACTGCTGCTTCAGGTGAGGGCACCATACTACTGCTGCTTCAGGTGAGGGCACCATACTACTGCTGCTTCAGGTGAGGGCACCATACTACTGCTGCTTCAGGTGAGGGCACCATACTACTGCTGCTTCAGGTGAGGGCACCACACTACTGCTGCTTCAGGTGAGGGCACCACACTACTGCTGCTTCAGGTGAGGGCACCATACTACTGCTGCTTCAGGTGAGGGCACCACACTACTGCTGCTTCAGGTGAGGGCACCACACTACTGCTGCTTCAGGTGAGGGCACCACACTACTGCTGCTTCAGGTGAGGGCACCACACTACTGCTGCTTCAGGTGAGGGCACCACACTACTGCTGCTTCAGGTGAGGGCACCATACTACTGCTGCTTCAGGTGAGGGCACCATACTACTGCTGCTTCAGGTGAGGGCACCATACTACTGCTGCTTCAGGTGAGGGCACCACACTACTGCTGCTTCAGGTGAGGGCACCATACTACTGCTGCTTCAGGTGAGGGCACCATACTACTGCTGCTTCAGGTGAGGGCACCATACTACTGCTGCTTCAGGTGAGGGCACCATACTACTGCTGCTTCAGGTGAGGGCACCATACTACTGCTGCTTCAGGTGAGGGCACCACACTACTGCTGCTTCAGGTGAGGGCACCACACTACTGCTGCTTCAGGTGAGGGCACCACACTACTGCTGCTTCAGGTGAGGGCACCACACTACTGCTGCTTCAGGTGAGGGCACCATACTACTGCTGCTTCAGGTGAGGGCACCATACTACTGCTGCTTCAGGTGAGGGCACCATACTACTGCTGCTTCAGGTGAAGGCACACACTACTGCTGCTTCAGGTGAGGGCACCATACTACTGCTGCTTCAGGTGAGGGCACCATACTACTGCTGCTTCAGGTGAGGGCACCATACTACTGCTGCTTCAGGTGAGGGCACCACACTACTGCTGCTTCAGGTGAGGGCACCATACTACTGCTGCTTCAGGTGAGGGCACCATACTACTGCTGCTTCAGGTGAGGGCACCATACTACTGCTGCTTCAGGTGAGGGCACCATACTACTGCTGCTTCAGGTGAGGGCACCATACTACTGCTGCTTCAGGTGAGGGCACCATACTACTGCTGCTTCAGGTGAGGGCACCATACTACTGCTGCTTCAGGTGAGGGCACCACACTACTGCTGCTTCAGGTGAGGGCACCACACTACTGCTGCTTCAGGTGAGGGCACACACTACTGCTGCTTCAGGTGAGGGCACCATACTACTGCTGCTTCAGGTGAGGGCACCATACTACTGCTGCTTCAGGTGAGGGCACCATACTACTGCTGCTTCAGGTGAGGGCACACACTACTGCTGCTTCAGGTGAGGGCACCTACTACTGCTGCTTCAGGTGAGGGCACCATACTACTGCTGCTTCAGGTGAGGCACCATACTACTGCTGCTTCAGGTGAGGGCCCAATACTACTGCTGCTTCAGGTGAGGGCACACTACTACTGCTGCTTCAGGTGAGGGCACCATACTACTGCTGCTTCAGGTGAGGGCACCATACTACTGCTGCTTCAGGTGAGGGCACCATACTACTGCTGCTCAGGTGAGGGCACCATACTACTGCTGCTTCAGGTGAGGGCACCACACTACTGCTGCTTCAGGTGAGGCACCACACTACTGCTGCTTCAGGTGAGGGCACCATACTACTGCTGCTTCAGGTGAGGGCACCATATACTGCTGCTTCAGGTGAGGGCACCATACTACTGCTGCTTCAGGTGAGGGCACCATACTACTGCTGCTCAGGTGAGGGCACCAACTACTGCTGCTTCAGGTGAGGCACCACACTACTGCTGCTTCAGGTGAGGGCACCATACTACTGCTGCTCAGGTGAGGGCACACATACTACTGCTGCTTCAGGTGAGGGCACCACACTACTGCTGCTTCAGGTGAGGGAACCACACTACTGCTGCTTCAGGTGAGGGCACCATACTACTGCTGCTTCAGGTGAGGGCACATACTACTGCTTCAGGTGAGGGCACCATACT
>WNGS01163757.1:19164-35591 GCA_020271785.1 Procambarus virginalis | reverse complement strand
CACCATACTACTGCTGCTTCAGGTGAGGGCACCATACTACTGCTGCTTCAGGTGAGGGCACCACACTACTGCTGCTTCAGGTGAGGGCACCACACTACTGCTGCTTCAGGTGAGGGCACCATACTACTGCTGCTTCAGGTGAGGGCACCATACTACTGCTGCTTCAGGTGAGGGCACCATACTACTGCTGCTTCAGGTGAGGGCACCATACTACTGCTGCTTCAGGTGAGGGCACCACATACTGCTGCTTCAGGTGAGGGCACCATACTACTGCTGCTTCAGGTGAGGGCACCCACTACTGCTGCTTCAGGTGAGGGCACCATACTACTGCTGCTTCAGGTGAGGGCACCATACTACTGTGCTTCAGGTGAGGTGAGGGCACCATACTACGCTGCTTCAGGTGAGGGCACCATACTACTGCTGCTTCAGGTGAGGGCACCATACTACTGCTGCTTCAGGTGAGGGCACCACACTACTGCTGCTTCAGGTGAGGGCACCACACTACTGCTGCTTCAGGTGAGGGCACCATACTACTGCTGCTTCAGGTGAGGGCACCAACTACTGCTGCTTCAGGTGAGGCACCATACTACTGGTGCTGCTGCTTCAGGTGAGGGCACCACATACTGCTGCTTCAGGTGAGGGCACCATACTACTGCTGCTTCAGGTGAGGGCACCATACTACTGCTGCTTCAGGTGAGGGCACCATACTACTGCTGCTTCAGGTGAGGGCACCACTACTGCTGCTTCAGGTGAGGGCACCATACTACTGCTGCTTCAGGTGAGGGCACCATACTACTGCTGCTTCAGGTGAGGGCACCACTACTGCTGCTTCAGGTGAGGGCACCATACTACTGCTGCTTCAGGTGAGGGCACCATACTACTGCTGCTTCAGGTGAGGGCACCATACTACTGCTGCTTCAGGTGAGGGCACCATACTACTGCTGCTTCAGGTGAGGGCACCATACTACTGCTGCTTCAGGTGAGGGCACCACACTACTGCTGCTTCAGGTGAGGGCACCACACTACTGCTGCTTCAGGTGAGGGCACCATACTACTGCTGCTTCAGGTGAGGGCACAACTACTGCTGCTTCAGGTGAGGGCACCATACTACTGCTGCTTCAGGTGAGGGCACCATACTACTGCTGCTTCAGGTGAGGGCACCATACTACTGCTGCTTCAGGTGAGGCCACACTACTGCTGCTTCAGGTGAGGGCACCATACTACTGCTGCTTCAGGTGAGGGCACCATACTACTGCTGCTTCAGGTGAGGGCACCACACTACTGCTGCTTCAGGTGAGGGCACCATACTACTGCTGCTTCAGGTGAGGGCACCATACTACTGCTGCTTCAGGTGAGGGCACCATACTACTGCTGCTTCAGGTGAGGGCACCATACTACTGCTGCTTCAGGTGAGGGCACCACACTACTGCTGCTTCAGGTGAGGGCACCATACTACTGCTGCTTCAGGTGAGGGCACCATACTACTGCTGCTTCAGGTGAGGGCACCATACTACTGCTGCTTCAGGTGAAGGCCACCACATACTGCTGCTTCAGGTGAGGGCACCATACTACTGCTGCTTCAGGTGAAGGCACCATACTACTGCTGCTTCAGGTGAGGGCACCATACTACTGCTGCTTCAGGTGAGGGCACCACACTACTGCTGCTTCAGGTGAGGGCACCATACTACTGCTGCTTCAGGTGAGGGCACCATACTACTGCTGCTTCAGGTGAGGGCACATACTACTGCTGCTTCAGGTGAGGGCACCATACTACTGCTGCTTCAGGTGAGGGCACCATACTACTGCTGCTTCAGGTGAGGGCACCATACTACTGCTGCTTCAGGTGAGGGCACCATACTACTGCTGCTTCAGGTGAGGGCACCACACTACTGCTGCTTCAGGTGAGGGCACCACACTACTGCTGCTTCAGGTGAGGGACCATACTACTGCTGCTTCAGGTGAGGGCACCATACTACTGCTGCTTCAGGTGAGGGCACCATACTGCTGCTTCAGGTGAAGGCACCATACTACTGCTGCTTCAGGTGAGGGCACCACACTACTGCTGCTTCAGGTGAGGGCACCTACTACTGCTGCTTCAGGTGAGGGCACCATACTACTGCTGCTTCAGGTGAGGGCACCACACTACTGCTGCTTCAGGTGAGGGCACCATACTACTGCTGCTTCAGGTGAGGGCACCACCTACTGCTGCTTCAGGTGAGGGCACCATACTACTGCTGCTTCAGGTGAGGGCACCACACTACTGCTGCTTCAGGTGAGGGCACCATACTACTGCTGCTTCAGGTGAGGCACCATACTACTGCTGCTTCAGGTGAGGGCACACACAATACTGCTGCTTCAGGTGAGGGCACCATACTACTGCTGCTTCAGGTGAGGGCACCATACTACTGCTGCTTCAGGTGAGGGCACCATACTACTGCTGCTTCAGGTGAGGGCACCATACTACTGCTGCTTCAGGTGAGGGCACCATACTACTGCTGCTTCAGGTGAGGGCACCACACTACTGCTGCTTCAGGTGAGGGCACCACACTACTGCTGCTTCAGGTGAGGGCACCATACTACTGCTGCTTCAGGTGAGGCACCACACTACTGCTGCTTCAGGTGAGGGCACCACACTACTGCTGCTTCAGGTGAGGGCACCACACTACTGCTGCTTCAGGTGAGGGCACCACACTACTGCTGCTTCAGGTGAGGGCACCATACTACTGCTGCTTCAGGTGAGGGCACCACACTACTGCTGCTTCAGGTGAGGGCACCACACTACTGCTGCTTCAGGTGAGGGCACCACACTACTGCTGCTTCAGGTGAGGGCACCATACTACTGCTTCAGGTGAGGGCATACACCATAGGCTGCTTCTTCAGGGGGGCTCCATACACTGTGCTTCAGGTGAGGGCACCATAATACTGCTGCTTCAGGTGAGGGCACCATACTACTGCTGCTTCAGGTGAGGGCACCATACTACTGCTGCTTCAGGTGAGGGCACCACACTACTGCTGCTTCAGGTGAGGGCACCATACTACTGCTGCTTCAGGTGAAGGCACCACACTACTGCTGCTTCAGGTGAGGGCACCACACTACTGCTGCTTCAGGTGAGGGCACCACACTACTGCTGCTTCAGGTGAGGGCACCACACTACTGCTGCTTCAGGTGAGGACACCACACTACTGCTGCTTCAGGTGAGGGCACCACACTACTGCTGCTTCAAGTGAGGGCACCATACTACTGCTGCTTCACGTGAGGGCACACATACTGCTGCTTCAGGTGAGGGCACCATACTACTGCTGCTTCAGGTAAGGCACAACACTACTGCTTCAGGTGAGGGCCATACTACTGCTGCTTCAGGTAAAGGCACCATACTACTGCTGCTTCAGGTGAGGGCACCTACTTGCTGCTGCTTCAGGTGAGGGCACCACACTACTGCTGCTTCAGGTGAGGGCACCATACTACTGCTGCTTCAGGTGAGGGCACCATACTACTGCTGCTTCAGGTGAGGGCAACATACTACTGCTGCTTCAGGTGAGGGCTCCATACTACTGCTGCTTCAGGTGAAGGCACCATACTACTGCTGCTTCAGGTGAGGGCTCCATACTACTGCTGCTTCAGGTGAAGGCACCATACTACTGCTGCTTCAGGTGAGGGCACTACACTACTGCTGCTTCAGGTGAGGCACCACACTATTGCTGCTTCAGGTGAGGGCACCACACTACTGCTGCTTCAGGTGAGGGCACCATACTACTGCTGCTTCAGGTGAGGGCTCCATACTACTGCTGCTTCAGGTGAAGGCACCATACTACTGCTGCTTCAGGTGAGGGCACCACACTACTGCTGCTTCAGGTGAGGGCACCATACTACTGCTGCTTTAGGTGAGGGCACCATACTACTGCTGCTTCAGGTGAGGGCACCACACTACTGCTGCTTCAGGTGAGGGCACCATACTACTGCTGCTTCAGGTGAGGGCACCACACTACTGCTGCTTCAGGTGAGGGCACCATACTACTGCTGCTTCAGGTGAGGGCACCACACTACTGCTGCTTCAGGTGAGGCACCACACTACTGCTGCTTCAGGTGAGGGCACCACACTACTGCTGCTTCAGGTGAGGGCACCACTACTGCTGCTTCAGGTGAGGGCACCACACTACTGCTGCTTCAGGTGAGGGCACCATACTACTGCTGCTTCAGGTGAGGGCACCATACTACTGCTGCTTCAGGTGAGGGCACCACACTACTGCTGCTTCAGGTGAGGGCACCATACTACTGCTGCTTCAGGTGAGGGCACCATACTACTGCTGCTTCAGGTGAGGGCACCACATACTGCTGCTTCAGGTGAGGGCACCATACTACTGCTGCTTCAGGTGAGGGCACCATACTACTTTGCTTCAGGTGAGGGCACCACACTACTGCTGCTTCAGGTGAGGGCACCACACTACTGCTGCTTCAGGTGAGGGCACCACATACTGCTGCTTCAGGTGAGGGCACCATACTACTGCTGCTTCAGGTGAGGGCACCATACTACTGCTGCTTCAGGTGAGGCA
Source organism: Procambarus virginalis (assembly GCA_020271785.1). Classification (NCBI taxonomy): domain Eukaryota; kingdom Metazoa; phylum Arthropoda; class Malacostraca; order Decapoda; family Cambaridae; genus Procambarus; species Procambarus virginalis. The sequence continues at coordinate 31,040 of WNGS01163757.1, read as the reverse complement.
CCATACTACTGCTGCTTTAGGTGAGGGCACCACACTACTGCTGCTTCAGGTGAGGGCACCACACTACTGCTGCTTCAGGTGAGGGCACCATACTACTGCTGCTTCAGGTGAGGGCACCATACTACTGCTGCTTCAGGTGAGGGCACCACACTACTGGTGCTTCAGGTGAGGGCACACACTACTGCTGCTTCAGGTGAGGGCACCATACTACTGCTGCTTCAGGTGAGGGCACCATACTACTGCTGCTTCAGGTGAGGGCACCATACTACTGCTGCTTCAGGTGAGGGCACCATACTACTGCTGCTTCAGGTGAGGGCACCATACTACTGCTGCTTCAGGTGAGGGCACCATACTACTGCTGCTTCAGGTGAGGGCACCATACTACTGCTGCTTCAGGTGAGGGACCATTATACTGCTGCTTCAGGTGAAGGCACCATACTACTGCTGCTTCAGGTGAGGGCACCACACTACTGCTGCTTCAGGTGAGGGCACAACTACTGCTGCTTCAGGTGAGGGCACCATACTACTGCTGCTTCAGGGTGAGGCACCATACTACTGCTGCTTCAGGTGAGGGCACCATACTACTGCTGCTTCAGGTGAGGGCACCATACTACTGCTGCTTCAGGTGAGGGCACCATACTACTGCTGCTTCAGGTGAGGNTCCGTGGTCTGACACTGTCATATATATATAAATATATATATATATATATATATATATATATATATATATATATATATATATATATATATAAATATATATATATATATATATATATATATATATATATATATATATATATATATATATATATATATATATATATATATATATACATATTAGTATATTTTGGTAGCAGTCTTTCCTGTAGACATATATTATTAAATATGACCAAAAAAGTAAGATTAATAATTCTAACACGAATTTTCTCGATTTTCCTTATGTTTCTTTTTACTGATGATGGTAAATGAAAAATCATTTCTCCAAATTCATTTTTATTTCTAGTCTGACGCGACACTTGAGCGCGTTTCGTAAAACTTATTACATTTTCAAAGACTTTAGTTTATCCACACACAACTTTTGACTGAACTTATGGCTGAACAGCATTGGCTCTTATACCTGCATTTGGGTGAGGTGATGTAGTACAATAGTGGGGTGAAAAACAAACTTTCAACAAAACACAGAACACGGAATAATGGATTTAGATTTGCAGAAGTTGGGTACAAATAGAACTGCCGAAGGCCTATTGGCCCATATTTCTTGATGTTTCTATGTTGGAGCGGAGTCTTGAAGTGGGTAGAATATAGTTGTGCGTCAATTGGCTGTTAATTGCTGGTGTTGACTTCTTGATGTATAGTGCCTCGCAGATGTCAAGCCGGCTGCTGTCGCTGTATCTATCAATGATTTCTGTGTTGTTTGCTAAGATTTCTCTGGTAATGGTTTGGTTGTGGGAAGAGATTATATGTTCCTTAATGGAGCCCTGTTGCTTATGCATCGTTAAACGCCTGGAAAGAGATGTTGTTGTCTTGCCTATATACTGAGTTTTTTAGGCTTACAGTCCCCAAGAGGGCATTTGAAGGCATAGACGACGTTTGTCTCTTTTAGAGCGTTCTGCTCCGTGTCTGGAGAGTTTCTCATGAGTAGGCTGGCCGTTTTCTTGGTTTTATAGTAAATCGTTAGTTGTATCTTCTGATTTTTGTATGTAGGGATAACATTTCTTTTAACAATATCATTCAGGACCCTTTCCTCCGTTTTATGAGCTGTAGAGAAGAAGTTCCTGTAAAATAGTCTAATAAGGGGTATAGGTGTTGTATTAGATGTCTCTTCAGAGGTTGCATGGCGTTTCACTTTTCTTCTTATGATGTCTTCAATGAAACCATTGGAGAAGCCGTTGTTGACTAGGACCTGCCTTACCCTACAGAGTTCTTCGTCGACTTGCTTCCATTCTGAGCTGTGGCTGAGAGCACGGTCGACATAAGCGCTAACAACACTCCTCTTGTACCTGTCTGGGCAGTCACTCTTGGCATTGAGGCACATTCCTATGTTTGTTTCTTTAGTGTAGACTGCAATGTGGAAACCTCCGCTCCTTTCCATGACTGTTACATCTAGAAAGGGCAGCTACCCATCCATCTCCATCTCGTAAGTGAAACGCAACACAGAATTCTGCTCAAACGCCTCTTTCAGCTCCTGCAGATGTCTGACATCAGGTACCTGTGTAAAAATGTCGTCAAAATACCTGCAGTATATGGCCGGTTTCAAGTTCAAGTCGACTAAGACTTTTTTCTCGATAGTACCCATGTAGAAGTTCGCAAACAGGACACCTAGGGGAGACCCCTTGGCGACCCCATCTACTTGCTTATACATGTGCCCATCCGGGCTTAAGAAGGGTGCTTCCTTAGTACAAGCTTGGAGTAGTTTCCTCAGGATATTTTCTGGTATGTCAAGAGGAGTACAAGCCGGATCACGATACACTCGGTCCACTATCATCCCGATTGTTTCATCCACATGTACGTTGGTAAACAGTGATTCTACGTCCAACGAGGCTCTTATCCCTGTGGCCCGTGCTCCCCGCAGTAAGTCAATAATTCATTCAGGGACTTCAGGCTGAAGGCGCAAGGGACATAAGGAGTCAGTAAGCCGTTGAGTTGTTTCGCCAGTCTGTACGTGGGTGTGGCTATCTGGCTGATGATTGGCCGAAGTGGGTTTCCAGGCTTATGTGTCTTGACTTTTCCATACGCATATCAATTTTTACGCATCTCCATACGCATCTTTTTCCAGACGTAACAGTCATGGAAAGGAGCGGAGGTTTCCACACTGCAGTCTACACTAAGGAAACAAACATAGGAATGTGCCTAAATGCCAACAGTGACTGCCCAGACAGGTACAAGAGGAGTGTTGTTAACGCTTATGTCGACCGTGCTCTGAGCCACAGCTCAGAATGGAAGCAAGTCGACGAAGAACTCTGTAGGGTAAGGCAGGTCCTTGTCAACAACAGCTTCTCCAATGGTTTCATTGAAGTCATCATAAGAAGGAAAATGAAACGCCATGCAACCTCTGAAGAGACAACTAATACAACACCTATACCCCCTAGTAGACTATTTTACAGGAACTTCTTCTCCACAGCTCATAAAACGGAGGAAAGGGTCCTGAAAGATATTGTTAATAGAAATGTTATCCCTACAGACAAAAATCAGAAGATACAACTAACGATTTACTATAAAACCAAGAAAACGGCCAGCCTACTCATGAGAAACTTTCCAGACACGGAACAGAACACTCTAAAAGAGACAAACGGCGTCTATGCCTTCAAATGCCCTCTTGGGGACTGTAAGCCTCAAAAAACTCAGTATATAGGCAGGACAACAACATCTCTTTCCAGGCGTTTAACGATGCATAAGCAACAGGGCTCCATTAAGGAACATATATTCTCTTCCCACAACCAAACTATCACCAGAGAAATCTTAGCAAACAACACAGAAATCATTGATAGATACAGCGACAGCAGGCGGCTTCTGCGAGGCACTACACATCAAGAAGTCAACACCAGCAATCAACAGCCAATTGACGCACAACTATATTCTACCCACTTCAAGACTCCGCTCCAACATAGAAACATTAAGAAATATGGGCCAATAGGCCCTTTGCAGTTACTTCCATTCTTCCCTTTAACTTACAAAATATTATACCCATTGTTTCGTGTTCTGTGTTTTCACCTCATCCAAAACTGTTGTAACATATCACCTCACCCAAATGCTGTCTCCATCTCCCATGAGTGTGGAGCGAGACTAAGTAACTGGGCCTCCACTCTTCAAACAGAATTGGTTGCCATAATCCTTGCACTAGAGCGCGTATATGTATCCAAAGTTGACACGGTAATTTTAAGTGACTCCTTGTCAACCTTGACTGCCCTCAGCTCCCCAAGGCATAACTGTGACGTGCTTATCTCAGAATCTAGACACAGATATAGTGAAATAATCAATGATGGAGTCAGAGTTTGTCTCCTGTGGATTCCTTCCCATATTGATCACCGAATGCATGATAGAACTGATGAGCTAGCCAAGACTTTTGCTCGTAAAGAGGGAATTGATTACCAACTTGGACTGCCTTTGAGCAGCCTGAGGGCAGTAATATCCCAGGAACATCAACTAAATTTCGGAGACTTGAGGCAAAGTGAAATTCACACCAGTTACTTCATCTATCATCATTCTATTATGCATGAGGAACCGCACGTCTATGGGTCATCCAATAATGTTAGCAGACTTCTAGATGTTACCACTGCTAGGCTTAGGCTCGGCTACAAGTACCTCTGGGAGTTTGTAACATCTGCTGATGTAGATTTGACTAAATGTAAACTCTGTCAGCAGAACTATTCGCATACTTTGCGTCATTATATAATGGAATGTGAAAAAATTGCGGAATTTAGAGATAACACCATCAATAGTGTCCAAGAAATGTGTAAGTACTTCATTCACAATGATGTGCTGCCCGAAATTTTAGCGAAGTATCCAAAATTTGCTTACTGTAAGTAATGCATGCACATGACTGTAAAGCTGCCGCCCAATTGGGTGGGTGTGGAGCACTTGACCGTAAAGCTGCCGCCCAATTGGGTGGGTGTGGAGCACATGACTGTAAAGCTGCCGCCCAGTTGGGTGGGTGTGCAGCAAGACTAGTAACTGTGTGACTCACTGTAGATGTAAAGTGCCTTGTATAGTGACTGTTGTGAGCCTCTTGTAATGTCACTTGTGGCACCTCTTTGTGTCACTTGTGACACAAAGATTATTGATGTGTGTATTTGTGTGGGTGATTAGATATGTATGTGTATGTATATGTGTATACGTATATGTATATGTACATGTATGTATGAGGGTGTGTACATGTGTATACAACATTGATAATTTTGTAACTAGCGTCAAACATTGTTATTTGCTTAGCTAAACGAACTAGAGGGTTCAGTTCCTGAACCGATTATGTGCCTCTGTATCTTTACACCACCGCCCACGGGATGGGTATGAGGTGCATAATAAAGAAAGAAATTGACCAAGTGCAGGTATACAATCGAAGCTGTTTTAAAACTCTGTTCAGTTATAGTTGTGTGTGTGTAAACTAAAGTCTTTGGAAATGTAATAAGTTTTACGAAACGCGTTCAAGTGTCGCATCAGACTAGAAATAAAAATGAATTTTGGAGAATTGGTTTTTCAGTTACCATCAACAGTGAAAAAGAATATAAGAAACATTGAGAAAATTCGTGTTAGAATTATTAATCTTACTTTTTCGGTCATATTTAAATAATATATGTCTACAGGAAAGACTGCTACCAAAATATACTAATATGTATATATATATATATATATATATATATATATATATATATATATATATATATATATATATATATATATATATATATATATAATATATATATATATATATATATATATATATATATATATATATATATATATATATATATATATGTTATTAAATATGACCGAAAAAGTAAGATTAATAATTCTAACACGAATTTTCTCAATTTTCCTTATGTTTCTTTTTACTGATGACGGTAAATTAAAAATCAATTCTCCAAAATTCATTCTTTATTTCTAGTCTGATGCGACACTTGAACGCGTTTCGTAAAACTTATTACATTTTCAAAGACTTTTAGTTTATCTACACAACTATGCTTTTATGAAACAAACATTGGCTCTTATACCTGCATTTGGGTGAGGTGATGTAATACATTAGTGGGGTGAAACACAGAACATGGAAAACGGGGTATAGATTTGTAGAAGTAGAAGTCGGGTCCCAATAGAACTGCAGAAGGCCTATTGGCCCATATTTCTTGATGTTTTTACATTGGAGCAGAGTCTTGAAGTGGGTAGAATATAGTTGTACGTTAATTGGCTGTTGATTGCTGGCAATCAGCCAATTGCTGGCAATGGCACCAGCAATCAACAGCCAATTAACGTACAACTATATTCTACCCACTTCAAGACTCCGCTCCAATATAGAAACATCAAGAATATGGTCCAATAGGCCTATATATTTACTCTAATTTTCTTCTTATGAAATGATAAAGCTACCCATTTCATCATGTATGAGGTCAATTTTTTTTCATTGGAGTTAAAATTAACGTAGTTATATGACCGAACCTAACCAACCCTACCTAACCTAACCTAACCTATCTTTTTAGGTTAGGTTAGGTTAGGTAGCATAAAAAGTTAGGTTAGGTTAGGTTAGGTAGGTTAGGTAGTCGAAAAACAATTAATTCATGAAAACTTGTCTTATTAGGCAAATCGGGCCTTGCATAGTAGGCTGAGAAGTGCGTTCTGGCTACTAGTGCGACATATAGTAGTATATTATAATATATATATATATATATATAATAATATATATATATATATATATATATATATATATATATATATATATATATGTGAATGAAAACTCACACCCCAGAAGTGACTCGAACCCATACTCCCAGGAGCAACGCAACTGGTATGTACAGGGATGCCTTAAACCGCTTGACCATCACGACCGGACATAAGGAAGTGATAGCCTGAGCTATATGAACCACTTCCCCGCCGGCACTCGGATGGTTATCTTGGGCATAGCATTTTATCAAATCACCTCATTTTTTTATACCTAAAAAATACTTATTCATTTTTTGTACATACCAGTTGCGTTGCTCCTGGGAGTATGGGTTCGAGTCACTTATGGGGTGTGAGTTTTCATTCGCATATAGTCCTGGGGACCATTCAGGCTTGTTCGCATTTGTGTTCCTCACGTGTTGCCCCAAAAAGTGAGGTGATTTGATAAAATGCTATGCCCAAGATAACCATCCAAGTGCCGGCGGGAAGTGGTTCAAATAGCTTCGGCTATCACTTCCTTATTCTGGTCGTGTTGGTCAAGCGGATTAAGGTGTCCCTGTACATACCAGATGCGTTACTCCTGGCAGTATGGGTTCGAGTCACTTCTGGGGTGTGAGTTTTCAGTTGCATATAGTCTTGGGGACCATTCAGGCCATTTGCATATAGTCTTGGGGACCATGCATTATATATATATATATATATATATATAGATATATATATATATATAATATATATATATATATATATATAATATATATTGGTGTATACTGGCAGCAGGTTTTCTTTACACATGTCTCATTGAATATGACCGCATATTCTGTATTTACTATCTTCTGATTTAGGGCTTCTATCCCTCTAACTATTTTCTTAGCATCAGGGCTTAGCTGAAACAGGAGTTCTCCAAAACTCATTTTCGTAATTTCTGGGTGAAGAAAAGATGTGGATTACTATAGAATGTATTACACTTATTTAAACAATTTGCACGACGTTTCGAACCTCCATGGTTCATTCTCAAGTGAGGAAATGTTACAATGTGGTTTGATTATATACCCAGTGCGGGTATATAATCAAACCACATTGTAACATTTCCTCACTTGAGAATGAACCATGGAGGTTCGAAACGTCGTGCAAATTGTTTAAATAAGTGTAATACATTCTATAGTAATCCACATCTTTTCTTCACCCAGAAATTACGAAAATGAGTTTTGGAGAACTCCTGTTTCAGCTAAGCCCTGATGCTAAGAAAATAGTTAGAGGGATAGAAGCCCTAAATCAGAAGATAGTAAATACAGAATATGCGGTCATATATATATATATAATATATATATATATAATATATATATATATATATATATATATATATATATATATATATATATATATATATATATATATATATATATATTACGGATTGCTTACAAATTTTCACACAACGTTTCATTTGCAACCGAGCGGGCTTTTTTTATTCATACTATATCGATACCACGTCTGTGATGGGAAAAAAACATGCTTTTTTTTTAAACTGTGTTTTTCATATTTTTTTCATGTGAGGGAAAACTTCGAAACCTCTTTACTGATTGCTTTGAAATTTTGACACAAAGTTGCATTGGAATAGGCGAGTGATTTTATATTCCTTCTATATACATGCCTCACCTGTGACAGGAAAAAAACATGCTTTTTTGAAAAACATCTCTACATCTCCTCAGACAATGGAACAACATGAAATATTGTATACCCACAAGCATTATGAAATTAAACATATTATAATCGTGCGCATTCTCTTTTCTCTTTTCTTTCTTTCCCATTTAACCAGATTGAGCCACAGCAATGCGTGGCGGTACTGCTAGTCTGTATAAAAAAAATGGAAATGTTCGTTTGTTCAAAATCACTAATCTCCGAAAGTTCTTCATTGATTGTTTTGAAATTTTCACACAACGTTCCATTCGCATCCGAGCGAATAAATGTCACGTCTGTGATGGAAAAGCATGCTTTTATGAAAAACTGTTTTTTCATGTCTTTTAATGTGAGGGAAATCTTCGAAACCTCTTTACCGATTGCTTTGAAATTTTGACACAACGTTGCATTCAAGTAGACGACTGTTTTTATATACCTACTATATACATGCCTCACCTGTGACAGGAAAAAACATGCTTTTTTTTTAAACAGCGCCATCTGTAGGAAGTAAGAGAAACACATGCTGTAATCTCCGAACGTTCTTCTTCGATTACTTTGAAATTTTGACACATCGTTCCATTTGAATACGTGCATGTTTTTATATATCTACTATATAGATGCAACACCTGTGACAGGTAAAAACATGCCTTTTTTGGAAAAACAGCGCCATCTGTTGCACGTAAAACCAACACACGCTATTCAAAATACGTTACGATTCCATTTCAATGTTTCCGATTGCACTGACAAATTGATTTTCCATAGATTTTGATTTATTTTCATTTGGATTTAATTATTTTGTGTGACATTGCGTTTGAATTGAGCTGCGTTGTTTACCATAGTGTTCATTTCGTGAGTATAGTTTATTTGTTTCTTTTTTCATTGTTATTCATTTCGTTTTTTAACTGTTCTTCTTATTTTTCAGTGCAATTGGTGGAGAAATTGAGCTGTGTCGATTGATCTAAGTTTGAATTGAAATATTTCGTTAGTATTGTGTGGTTTTGTTTTGAAAACAAGAAAATGGAAAACACGTTTATTTCACAGCTGCAAGTGTGCAACAAACAGCTATGAATCCACCGGATACAACGTTAATTGCTTTCTTCACGTTATGTCAAATGACGCGTTTGCAAAAACATTGCTGTATTCGGAAGTGCCTACGTATTACACGTGGAATGCCAGTAGAAAATCATTTGAACGGCGCAAACGAGGAGAGCGAGTCGACGGACAACCTGGCATATTGAAATAAACTACGATAGGCAGACATCCACTGTGCATCCGAATCAAGATGAATGCTTCTTTCTTCGCATGCTGTTGGTAAATGTGTCTAAATCAACGTCTTCCAGCAATTGAGATTTGTCAACAGCGTTACACAAGCCACTTTCCGTAGTGCATGTTTTACACGATCTACACTCTATGCGTTGAGCGTAGTGCACGCTCTGAATTAATTGGAGTACGACCGACACTAGGATGTATGCATTAATGACGCGTCCAACACGTCACATCCAAATCAAATTCGTGCATTGTTTGCAATCATATTGACCACCGGCTCTCCTTCATCTCCAACAGAGTTATGGGAGAAATATAAATCGCACATGCTGAAGATATTGTCCGTCGAATCCGCAAGGAAAATTCAAATATGAACATGGATTTCACAACAGAACTCTACAATGAAGCGTTGATGATGATTGAAGATTTGTGCTTAGAAATCGCGAACAAAGTCTTCAATCAATTGGAAATGCCATCCCCGAATCGATCTCTTGCTGCTTCGTTCGATGTGGAATTGCGTCATGAACAAAGTTACAACACGGGTGATCTGTTGTCGTATGTGCAATCAAATATTCCTAATCTAACGCTTGAGCCAAAAGCATTTACATTCAAATAATTCAAATTGTCAATACGGGCTTGGAGAAATCTTCTTAACTACGCCAGAAAGAACTGGTAGAACATTCTAATTAGATTGATTCTGGCAGCATTTCGTTCCCAAATTGGGATTAGCCTTAGCTCTGGCATCGTCCGGAATTACTGCGACATTGCTACCAGGTGGAAGAACTGCTACCTCGGCTTTGAAATTGCCATTGAACATGCAATTCATGAAACTGCCACGTGCAACATTTCTAAAGCATCCGGCACACGAACTTAACAATATTATTCAGTCTAACATTCAAAGCGAGGCAGTACATACAAGTCCGTCGACAAGTTGAGGAAGCAGATGAAGCGGTTAATTATCAAACATATTTTTTAATTCACTCGATCTCCCAGGGATACCATCACACGTACACCAATTGAAAATCGGGTTGCCAATTATCATGTTGCGAAATACCAACCAATCAAACTTTGCAATGCCACGCGCCTTGCAGCAAAAAAATTAATCAGCGACGTCGTAGAAGCAACAATCTGACACGACCTTTCAAAGGGGAAGATGTCCTCATTCCTAGCATTCGTATGATTCCAACACAGACATCCATTTCAGTTTAAGAGATTGTAATTTCCAATTCGTTTGGCGTTTGCAATCACCATCAACAAAGCTCAGGGCCAATCTTTAGAATTGTGCAGTTTATATCTAGACACGGAATGCTTCTCACATGGACAATTATATGTTGCGTGTTCTAGAGTCGGCAAACCAGACAATCTCTATAACTCCACAGACAATGGAACAACAAAAAATACAATATATACAAAAGCATTGTGAAATTAAACATAGTAGAAAACGTGCGCTTCTCTTTCTTTTTTCCCACTTACCACGACTGAGCCAAAGCAACGCGTGGCGGATATTGCCTAGTTAATAATAATAATAACACATACAAAAACAAGCATCTCTAAATTCTATTTCGATATTTGAGAAATATATTTGTTTAAAACATTTATGTTTATCTAATGAAATGATGGTAAAATTAAATGTAAATTTTGCAAACTATTTTTTATAGTAACTTCAAAATGAGGACAATTTACACACTATCCATTTCTTTATTCCAGGTGATGTGAAACGCGCATCAGAAGACTTATATCCGGGTGGTGACCGCCTCCAGCAGCGCGCCAGGAGACCACGACGTGGCCACCAAGCAGCACTAGGAACATACCTCAACACCAGATTAAAATCTTTACAAATTCTCAATCCTCCTCCCCCCAAATTACTAATCCTAATTCATCTATTCTCTTCGTCATTGCGAGTAAGAAGTGGCATCATTACCCAGAGGTCAGAAACTGCGAGGGCCGCGTTGACAGTGACCCCTTGAAGGCGGGTAGGCACAGGGTGAGGCGCGGTGCCTGACTCCCGGTCCAGTATAGGTAGAAGCCGGCTCCATCAGGTCCAGCACTCTGTTAAAAAAAAATAGTTATCTATATAAAGCTGAAAGAGAGAGTATGTTTGTCCAAGGTTGGAAGCTAAATGGCTTTGGGCGTTACCCTAACCCTACTTGCAGGGGGAACAGCCTTTGGAAAGGGCTGACATATGCCGTCGGGGCCGTCAAGATTCAAGAGAAATTGTGGTCAAGGGTTTACATTCTGGCCTCCACGACGATTTTGACACTACCAGAAAATAAATGAAAAAAAACAAATAAAAAAAATATTTCTTAGGGTATATACACCATTATGAAATAACAGAAAAATAACATAAATTTTCTTATCGTACTCGGCTATAGTAGCATAAAACAGACATTCCTCCCACAGCTTCAAAGGCTTTCGCAAGTCCTGCCTTGTTCTCAAATCACTCTGGTATACCTGAATATCTTAATATTTCGCTCGTCACTGGGCTCCCGCCAACAGTTGACCACCAATCGCAAATGAAAGGCCAATAATTATTTTTAAAAGAGAAAGAGAGAGAGAGGGAGATGAAGAGAGAG
>WNGS01163754.1:0-13075 GCA_020271785.1 Procambarus virginalis | reverse complement strand
TTTTTTTAAATTTATTTTACATGCAAGCATGCAAGTACAATCAATAAATACAATAAAAGGTACATAAAAAACACACAAAAACATACATCGGCCAGAAGGACCGACATCACAGTACAATACCATCAAAACAAAAAACGCAAACAGGCAAAACAATGCCCAAAATACAAGACCAAATAACACAGAGCAAGCAGAGGAGTACAAAAAATAATAAACTACATAACATGGCACAATAACAATTCACAATAACACAATAACAATTCACAATAACAATTCAACACAGAAACAAAAGAACCAAAATTTCCGCACAATAACCCCTCACGGAAGAGAGCAAATAGCAAAGCCAGAAGGGCACATAATACAATAAATCAAAGAAACATAATGCATGAAAAGGTGTAGCCTAGATTACAAGAAACAGGGACATCGGCCTGAAGGGCCCACAATAAACATCACAGAACATACCAAGTCCAATACACACTCGATACAAACTATCAAGATTGCGCATACTTTTCCGGCCACTCCGCTGCCGGGAAAAGAATACAATACGCCTCCCACACACACAGGAGGTTGTCCGGAATAGGGTGACTCCAGCTCGTCCGAGGATCGGGCATCGAAAGCGGCACACCCTCAACAAATACCCGATCCTTTGGAACCCAGACGGTCGAGGGGCAACACGGAACAGGCATCACACGGGAAATAAAAGCAATATTCAAAGGGTTGGTCACCGGATCAAACGCCACGCCGGAGGCTAAGATGAACGGGACGGGTGGCCCCTTACAGGCGCGGGCAACGGGCAGCGCACTCGTAACCTGTGCAGCCCCACAGGGCTCCGCAGCTACCACCGGACGGGACACCTGCAGGGGCCCCCTCGCCGAACATCCTTCTTTAGGACCAACACTAGGTCGCGGCCTGCACCAGCACCCCCCTCACCAACATCCGGAGGAGCAACCACCCCCCACTGCGGGGAACCACTTACAGAAGAAATCGGAGGTGAATCATATACACAATCCTTGGCATCAGCAGGTACATGGACGTCAGCGACCACCACCTCATCTCCCGAAGACCCATCGGCGTCGAAACTCTCCACATTTGCCCATGCAGTAGAAGAACGCTTGGACCGCTTTGGCACCGGGCGCACATCCTCAGAGCCGGAGGCGGACCCAGAACCACGGGCATCACAAGCCGTGCGGACTAAAGCCCGTCTCATGACTGCAGCAGCCTCAACCGCAGGGGGAACCGGACCACACACAACAGGAGGCCCCACAGCCACCCCAGCACTCAGCGCAGCCTGGACCCGAGGCGAGGTCGCATGCGAGCACGCAGGGCCAGGCGCAGAAACCGAAGACGGGTACGCAGACGGTGAGGAGGGAGCATCAGAAAGGCCCACGGGAGCATCAGGGACAGGAGCAGGAGTATCCACCGAGGGCATCGCAACATCCGGAACAGGGTCGGCGACATTCGGGGGAACTTCCACCACAGGGGGCGCATCATGCGACCCAGGGGGCGTAGCCGCGTCTGGGGAGGCGTCCTCCTCCACAGGAAGTGGTGGAAAGTCCTCCTCGCTGAAGAGGTTCACAGGTGCAGAGGCGGGCGCAGAACATTCAGCAGCTTGATGGCCCAACAGGCCACAACGATAAGTCCTAGGCTGGCGGGCGTAGAATACACGAACTGTGTACCCCAACAGCCGCACAGAGGACGGAATATCCTCCCGTAGCCTCATACCCAGGGTACGAATGTTCGTCCGTACGCCCTTAAGCGGGCTCGAAGACACCACATTCACACGCACACTCTCAATGGCGCCAAACCGGCCGAAATACCGCCGTAGCAGACCCTCTGGAAACTCTAACGGAGCTCCATGGACGCTTACGTAGGTGAGGGCACCACTCCGATCCGAGATGGAAACAGTGCCCTCACCATCCTGTAGAGGCAGAGTCCGCCCCTCATACCTACGGAGAAATGCACTATACGCCATTTCCTCAGTGAACTTTATTATCACCCGACGGGCTGTCACCAGCTCGACACCGTATATGTCAATCACAGGCACCTGCAGCCGCTCACACGCCCGTGCAATCTCCGGGTACCCAGCCCGGCTTGAAAATTCCAGGCCCACAGACTGAGCCCGCAGTACAGGTGGGATGGTGACCCCCATCGTATCGCAGGTCCGCCACGTCAGCAAAACGCCAGCCAGGCAACAACACTGGGAGGGCAGCTACGCCCTGCCACCTGGCGACCAAACAGCTAACCACCCTAGCAGTCACGGAGGGACACGTCCGCACTCCACGGCTGCTCAGGGTCAACTCTCCACTGGGAGTAACCCTTTACTTAAACAATAATGCCTTACATATAATCAACCTATATGTGCCACAGAGTAAACTTGACCTTGATACACTGCCTGAATTTGTTAATGAAGAACCTACCCTGCTGGTCGGTGACCTGAATGCCAGACACCCACACTTTGGTGCCAACTGTCATCAGCCCAATGTCAATGGACGGAAACTGTCACTCTTTGTCAGGGGAAGTGAAAACCTTAAGAGTCCTGGGTGATGGACAGCCAACTCACCTCAGAGGAGGAAGATTAGACTATGCTCTCCTGCTGAATGCACAGGACACGGATGCCAGTACACACATTGTGCACAGTTTATGTAGTGACCACTGGGCACTGATTACCACCGTCGACATGAGCAAGAGAAGGAAAGAGACAAATAAAAGAAAAAGGTTATCACTCGGACCGGATATGAGGCCGCACTTCATAAACAGGATGAGTGACTTTTTTTTTTTTTTTTTTTTTTTTTTAGATATATACAAGAGTTGTTACATTCTTGTACAGCCACTAGTACGCGAAGCGTTTCGGGCAGGTCCCTGGAATACGATCCCTGCCGCGAAGAATCGTTTTTTCATCCAAGTACACATTTTACTGTTGCGTTAAACAGAGGCTACAGTTAAGGAATTGCGCCCAGTAAATCCTACCCGGCCAGGATACGAACCCATGACATAGCGCTCGCGGAACGCCAGGCGAGTGTCTTACCACTACACCACGGAGACTGTAGAATTCACGGAACGGTTCACGGAATACCAAATCCCAGAAGACATTGACACATTTGTTGATGACCTTAATCACCAAATTGAGAGCTGTCTAAGAGTTCCGCGCCGTACACCTGGGCGAAGTAACCCTCAGAGGAAGAAAATAAAATGGTATGAGAATGATTACATAAAGATGCTTAACGCAAATGTACGAGACATGACTAGAGAGTACCGGAGACATTCCACTGAAAGTAACCAAGAGTTGTTTAAAACTGTGTGTCAAGTAGCCAGGGAAGAGAAGATTAAAGAGCGGGAAAGACAATGGCTTGAGTTCACTAGCTCTATTGGACGGGAAACATCTGCAAGACAGGTGTGGGCAAAAATTTAGATAGCTAAGGGAAGCAGAGCCCGGCCTGCGGCTCAAAGACCCCCAGGGTAAGGCTGAGGAACTAATTCACAAGTGGAGTGATGCAGCATCCTCCTCCTCCCTCCCTGCAGAAATCAGCAGGGAACAGCTCCTGAGACATGATGACAGAAGAATTAGAATAACACGAGCACTGTCTAGTGATGACGAATATGGGGAACCAATCACAGCCCAAGAAGTTAGGGGCGCTATGAAAAAGGGTAAAAGTGCAGCACCTGGTGAAGATGGCATCACTTAAGACATATTCAATGCACTGTGTGAAGTGTCTGGGAATTCACTACTCCACCTGTTTAACAAGTCATTCCTAAGTGGAGTGTTGCCCACACAATGGAAACACGCAATAATTGTTCCCATACCGAAGCCTAATGACCCTGGTAATTACAGACCTATCAGTCTCGTGTCATGCACTTGCAAGATGCTTGAAAGGATCATCCTAAACCGACTGTTGCACAAAATAGGCAGGTTAGGGGAGGGGGTCAATGGATTTGTTAAAGGACGGAGCACAGCAAATTGTATAGTTAATTACTTGGCTAATGACATGGCTAGGTACTCTGTATTTGTTGACATCAAAGGAGCCTTCGACAAAGCACAGGGGATTGCGATCCTAGACGAGCTTGCATGTATGGGTGTCAAGGGGAGACTGATGAAATGGGTTGAAGACTACCTCACAGGAAGGAAAGCCAAGGTTTGCTTGAATGGAGCAGTTTCCAGAACAATGAATATGGAACTCGGTACCCCCCAAGGCGGAGTCTTAAGCCCTACACTATTCAATGTACTTATGAACGTCATTGCAAATATTGATTTTCCGGAAGGAACACAACAAGTGGGATATGCAGATGATGTCCTAATACAAGCTCCCACCTTGGGAAAAAATTGAACAGTCCATTAAACTCCTTGGAAGGAAATGTATTGAGCTCGGTTTCACTCTCTCCACAAACAAGACGAAGGCATACTCCCATCACAAGCGGCGAGCAAATGAAGAACTGCAAATTAATGGTGTAACACTTGAATGGGTTGACCACTATCGGTACCTTGGCGTCACTGTCGGCTCTAACAAGGGGAAGAAAGAGGAGCTCAATCAACTCATAGGAACGTGCAAAAGTCGACTCAGGGCACTGAAAGCTATGACCTGGAATGGACATGGAGCCTCTATTGCCGTGCTTAAAATGATGTACACAGCCTATGTGCGCTCCGTTATGGACTATGCCGCATCAGTTCTGTGCACCTACTCCCAAAGCGATATGAAAAGGCTTGAAAGCATTCAAAATGAAGTCATGACAATCATTCATGGAGTTCCAAGAACTGCCAAAACGTCTAATCTACGAGAGGAGTTGTCCCTTCCCAGTGTTAAAAGCAGAATTCAGGAGCTGAATGCTAAGCTTGCAATTAGGATAGCCAGAGATCCCCATTACAATGATATTGCTAAGAAAAAACTGAGCTCTGTGCTACTTTCAGGGGGGGAAACAGAAGCAAAATATGGCATCACAGATCAGTCTGCTACCTCTAAGAACTTCACCTGCTTGAGCAAGCCCGTGAGCTCCTGCCTGTAGAGAGGTTACCTCCCTGAGAGGATGACTCTTACAAGATCATCATCAATGAAATGACAATGAAAAAATCCAACATGTTACCACAAGAAATGAGGCACAAGTATCTCGAGGAAATTTAAAGAAGCCGGAGATGAACTAGAACAAATCTACACTGACGGGTCATCTAATCCTGTCAATGGCAGGGCTGGTGCAGCATACACGGTAATCAAGGATAATACTTTCCAACGCAGAAATGAAGAAAAAGCACGTATTGAGAACTATGCCTCTTCAACGCAAGCAGAGCTAACTGACATTGTTATGGCGCTAAAGTTTCTTGAACGGAACACTAATGGTGCAGTGATTTGCACCGATTCAAAAGCAGCACTGCAAAGCCTAAGTAAAAATCGGGCAGAAAATCTTGCGATAGTCGCTGAAATTAAGAGAGCTGTGAGAGTACTTACCAATCAGGAAGAGTCATCAAGTTTCTGTGGATCCCCTCCCATGTTGGGATATGTGGGAATGAACGAGCAGATGTGCTGGCTGCTGAAGGCGCTGAAGGAGACCATATTGAATACTTCATACTACATACTCTTGAATACTTCATATTGAATACTTCATACTAATACTCTACTACAAATTAGAGGTATTGTCAGGCAACATCACCGTGACAAGGTAACCGAGGAAAGGAGGATAGAAGCACAAACCAGTGAATCTTACGATGGTACAACATGGTTGCAGCTGGCAATCCCAATCATTATGGCCGAAGAGGAGGAGGACGAGGGGAGAGAATCAGTAATAGCGAGAATCCGTCTTGGATACAAATATCCATGGAGATATGGAATGGAGACAACAGTTGAGCAGCGAAGTTGCAGAATCTGTGGCGAGAGTGACGGACACCGCCTTGACCACTATCTACGTGAATGTGAACACCCGAGAGACATTAGGAATATGTGTAGAATAATAAACCCTACATTGTTTGAGTTAGGAAAACACTTTGTCAAATATTGATACTGTTCTTAAAAGATTTCCCCATTTTGCACCCGCAAGATAACGTAAGCTTTTAAGGGTTGATAGATGTTAATCTTCTTGTTTGAGGAGCTGTTTACTTGAGACAGTTAAGCAAACCCCAGCTGTGTCTGGGTACAAGTGACAGGATGAACAACCCAGCGGGTTTTCTTCCTATTGGGGAGTGATGTACATGCTGCTATGGCGGTGTGTCCACTCACAAGATGAGTGGCGCTGCCCAATAAACTCGCCCCTTGGGGCAAAATTTAAAAATTTAATTTCTAGACATAGTCCAGAACCACAACACACACAACGTCAATATTGGCGCGTTGTATTTTTTCTAATACGTTGCAGTTTTAACGGATGGGTCGATTCCATTAAAATTGCGACATATTAGATGAGAGAGCGGGTTGGACAGAAAAGGTGAGGGGAACGGGATGTTATCATCGGCCTATCTATCATTCTGTCACCCCGTCAATCACCAACACTTCAGAGATTAGATTGTCGTGGAATATTACAAAAAAAAAAATTATTTTGTGCCCTCTGGTTCTTCCCTCTCTCTCCCTGCCTCCCCCTCTGGCTCTTCTCTCTCTGGCTTCTCTCTTTCTGGCCTTTCTCTGGCTTCTCTCTCTCTCTCTGGCAATATTTCTTATAGTCGCTGGGAGGACGTTGAACAACCGCGGACCTCTGATGTTTATACAGTGCTCTCTGATTGTGCCTATGGCACCTCTGCCTTTCACTGGATCAATCTTGCATTTTCTTCCATATCGTTCATTCCAGTACGTTGTTATTTTACTGTGCAGATTTGGGACCTGGCCCTCCAGTATTTTCCATGTGTATATTATTTGGTATCTCTCTCGTCTCCTTTCTAGAGAGTACATTTGGAGAGCTTTGAGACGATCTCAATAATTTAGGTGCTTTATCTCGTCTATGCGTGCCGTATATGTTCTCTGTATTCCCTCTATTTCAGCAATCTCTCCTGCTCTGAAGGGGGAAGCGAGTACTGAGCAGTACTCGAGACGGGACAACACAAGTGACTTGAAGAGTACAACCATTGTGATGGGATCCCTGGATTTGAAAGTTCTCGTAATCCATCCGATCATTTTTCTGGCTGACGCAATATTTGCTTGGTTATGCTCCCTAAACGTTAGATCGTCGGACATCATTATTCCCAAATCCTTGACATGCTGCTTTTATACTATGAGAACATTCGATTGTGTTTTGTACCCTATTTCAGATCCTCATTTTTGCCGTACCTAAGTACCTGAAATTTATCACTGTTAAACATCATGTTATTTTCTGCTGCCCAATCGAAAACTTTGTTGACATCTGCTTGTAGTTTTTTAATGTCTTCAGCAGAGGTAATTTTCATGCTGATTTTTGTGTCATCTGCAAAGGACGACACGAAGCTGTGACGTGTATTTTTGTCTATATCAGATATGAGAATAAGGAACAGTAGCGGTGCAAGGACTGTACCTTGAGGTACAGGGCTTTTAACATCGCTTGGACTCTATTTTATCTGATTGACTGTTACTCTTTGTGTTCTGTTCGACAGGAAATTGAGTATCCAGCGTCCTACTTTTCCAGTTATTCCCATTGACCTCATTTTGTGAGCTATCACCCCATGGTCACATTTGTCGAACGTCTTTGCAAAGTCTGTGTATACAACATCAGCATTTTGCTTTTCTTCTAGGGCTTCTGTGATTTTGTCATAGTGGTTGAGTAACTGTGACAGACAGGATCTTCCTGCTCTAAATCCATGTTGTCCTGGGTTGTGCAATTCATTGTTTTCCATAAAACAGAAATTTGATTTCCAATCACTCTTTCAAACACTTTTATTATGTGTGATGTTAGTGCAACTGGCCTATAATTTTTTGCCAAGGCTTTACTCCCCCCCTTGTGCAACGGAGCTATATCTGCAGATTTAAGTGCTGCTGGTATCTCCCCTGTATCCAGGCTCTTTCTCCATATTACGCTGAGTGCTCTCGCTACTGGTACTTTACATTTCTTTATGAATATTGAATTCCATGAGTTAGGCCCAGGAGCTGAGTGCATAGACATATTGTCAATTTCTCTTTCAAAGTCTTCCGAGTTTGTGGTAATATCCGTTATATTATCTGCAGCTTGAATGTCATTCATAAAGAAGCTGTCTGGGTCATCAACTTTCATGTTGTTTATTGGTGTGCTAAACATAGCCTCATACTGGCTTCTTAAAATTTCACTAATCAATACTGGTCGAGGTTTTGGATTTTGATTTTGCGTATGTGAAAAAATATTTAGGATTTTTCCTTATATCTTGTATAGCTTTCTGTTCCAATTCCATTTCCTCAGACTCATATGATCGCTTCAAGGTTTGTTCTATTTCTTCGATCTCCCTGCTTAGGCTTATTTTCCTTGCTTGTGATAGTTGTGTCTGCCGAAGCATTTCAGTTATTTTTTCCTTCTCCTGTACAGTTGTCTGCGTTCTCTTTCTAGAGTGGTCCTCTTTCTGCCCCTCCTCACAGGCACGTGCTTCAAGCAGACCTTGTAAGCTTCAGCTGTCAGTTGAGCTATTCCCTGTGTGGGAGTTTTGTCGCTTAAGACCGTCTCCCATTGAATGGTTGCAAGGTCTACATTTATTTTTTCCCAGTCGATCCTCTTATTGTTGAAATTTAATTTATTGAATATTCCTTCTCGCTTGTTGGGTCTCTTAGACCTAGTACCGTTATTTATGCTAGTTCGCACTTCAATGAGCTTATGGTCTGAGTATGAAGTATCTGAGATTGTGATGTCTCTGATTAGTTCATCATTGTTTGTGAATAACAAGTCTAGTGTGTTTTCGTTCCTAGTTGGTTCTGTAATCTGTTGATTGAGCGAGAATTTGTCACAGAATCTCAAAAGTTCTCTGACCTGTGGTTGGTTATTTCCCGGGTCATTCCCTGCTATGATATTTGTGTTTGCCATTCTCCATCTTAGACTCGGTAAATTGAAATCTCCAAGGAAGATAATATCTGGAGCTGGGTTTGCTAGGTTATCAAGTATGTTCTCTATTTTGTGCATCTGCTCTGTGAATTCCTCAACCGTTGTATCTGGCGGTTTATATATTAGAATAATAATTAGGTTTAGTTTCTCTACCTTAATTCCAAGTACCTCTACCACCTCATTAGTTGAGTTTAGTAGTTCTGTGCATACCAGGTCCTCTTTAATATACAGACCTACTCCTCCATTTGACCTAGTTTTTCTATCACATCTATATAAATTATAATTTGGAATCCAGATTTCACCATCCATGTAATCTTTTGTATGAGTTTCCGTGAATGCCCCAAATATTGAGTTTGACTCTAATAGGAGGCCATTTATGAACTTAACTTTATTTCTTGACTTTGGCTTTAAACCTTGAATGTTTGCAAATATGAATGATTGTCCATATTGTGTGTCACTTCTGGAAGGTTTTGGTAGTTCTCCCTCCTCTCTACCCTGACCCAGGGTGTGTTGTTGTGGCAATGGTTTGTCCAGTTTTGGAAGTGATACTGGGGAGTGTGGTAGTCTCTGTGTAGTTGGGGGGTGTAGTATGTGTGGGCTTGATGACGAACCGTAGTCCAGTCTTGGGTATTTCCCCCTCTCCATCCGTACTCCTGCCACGTTTCTGCCTGTCTGTTTCTCCCTCTGTTTCTGCCTGCCTCTAAAAAATTTTCAGGGCTATTATATTGGACTTCCTCTCTTATATAGCGCTGTGTACCTCTGACGTGGAAATCAGGGCAATGAAGATCATAGCATTTCCTCTCATTAACTGAGAGTTTGCATAGCTTAGGGTGAAAATATCTACATTCTGTATCAAAACGACATCTGCCTTTCCCTAACCAGTTTCGACATTTCCGTGGGTGCATGAATGAGCATTCCGTGCCTCTGGGCCCATATATGCACTGTCCTTTTGCATAATACCTGCAAATATTTTCAACTGTGATTGTATTATTCTTGTTTGTACCCGTGCACGACTTGGCTACCTCTGCGTTTTTTGTTCAACTTTCTCATTTCTGCATTCATTCTCGGTATTGCCCTTATCTTTCTCCTTGTTGCTTTCGTCTTTCTCATTTGTGTTCTCATTCGTCTCATTTTTTCCCTCCTTATTCATATCACCAGTTTGCTCTACAATTCTGCCTTCATTTTTGTGTACCT
Source organism: Procambarus virginalis (assembly GCA_020271785.1). NCBI lineage: Eukaryota > Metazoa > Arthropoda > Malacostraca > Decapoda > Cambaridae > Procambarus > Procambarus virginalis. The sequence goes on along the minus strand of WNGS01163754.1, from coordinate 2,947 downwards.
CGACGCTATGTCCTTCTACATTGCCACTTTGGCTCTCTAAATTCTCAGTCCCTGGGTTGTGCTCAGAGTTCGTTGCTGTCTTTATATACTCTGCATATATTTCTGGTAGTTTTTGTGTGAATTGTAGCCGTGTACTTCAGGAATGTTATTCATTAGTTTGGTAATGTTTGCCCACATCTGTCTGTCACTTTGACAGATCCAGTAGGTACCTTCCTGGTTTGCATATTGTGTAAGTAATCCTGTACAACTCAGGTGAAATCTTATGTTACAAATGTTACATACAATGCCTACAACAGTCTTCCGAAGTGGCTTAAGGCATCCTCCACACACCTCCATGTTGGGTTTGTGGTGTTATAATATTATATGCAAATATTTATTATAATATATGTATGTATATATAATATGTATACCGTATATTTATAATATTACATATGTTTATTTGTTCAAAATAAAGCAAGTTAACGTTTAACAGCTGTTTCACATTACAAGAGACCTGTCACGTCTTCCCTCTTGTCTGACCAAGACAGTTTAATACAGTTTCGTGAGAAAATCCCACCGTCTTGGAGTTTATTATTGTCATTGGACAAGGGCAGGCATGACGTGTCATTGGACAAGGGCCAGGCATGACGTGTCATTGGCTCTTGCCAATGACACGTTACAGCTCCTCCCACCCTCTCTCCCACCCTCTCTCCCACCCCTCTGGCTCCTCCCACCCTCTCTCCCACCCCTCTGGCTCCTCCCACCCTCTCTCCCACCCCTCTGGCTCCTCCCACCCTCTCCTTCATATTTTGTCTATTCTACTGTAGAATGTCTACATGTCGTATCTGTGTAAGCCACTTGTATAAGACGTGCAGAGTGACTGACACGGGGCAACAGTTGCAAGCTCAACACCCCACAGTGTAGGGCAGGAGGTGCTCAACACCCCACAGTGTAGGGCAGGAGGTGCTCAACACCCCACAGTGTAGGGCAGGAGGTGCTCAACACCCACAGTGTAGGGCAGGAGGTGCTCAACACCCCACAGTGTAGGGCAGGAGGTGCTCAACACCCCACAGTGTAGGGCAGGAGGTGCTCAACACCCCACAGTGTATGGCAGGAGGTGCCTAACACCCCACAGTGTAGGGCAGGAGGTGCTCAACACCCCACAGTGTAGGCAGGAGGTGCTCAACACCCCACAGTGTAGGGCAGGAGGTGCTCAACACCCCACAGTGTAGGGGCAGGAGGTGCTCAACACCCCACAGTGTAGGGCAGGAGGTGCTCAACACCCCACAGTGTAGGGCAGGAGGTGCCTAACACCCCACAGTGTAGGGCAGGAGGTGCTCAACACCCCACCACTGGTAGGGCAGGAGGGCTCAACACCCCACAGTGTAGGCAGGAGGTGCCTAACACCCCACAGTGTAGGGCAGGAGGTGCTCAACACCCCACAGTGTAGGGCAGGAGGTGCTCACACCCCACAGTGTAGGGCAGGAGGTGCTCAACACCCCCACAGTGTAGGTCAGGAGGTGCTCAACACCCCACAGTGTAGGGCAGAGGGTGCTCAACCCCCACAGTGTAGGGCAGGAGTGTGCTCAACACCCCACAGTGTAGGCATGAGGTGCTCAACACCCCACAGTGTAGGCAGGAGGTGCTCAACACCCCACAGTGTAGGGCAGGAGGTGCTCAACACCCCCACAGTGTAGGGCAGGAGGTGCTCAACACCCCACAGTGTAGGGCAGGAGGTGCTCAACACCCCACAGTGTAGGGCAGGGGTGCTCAACACCCACAGTGTAGGGCGGAGTGCTCACCCCCACAGTGTAGGGCATAGGTGCTCAACACCCCACAGTGTAGGGCATGAGGTGCTCAACACCCACAGTGTAGGGCAGGAGGTGCTCAACACCCCACATGTAGGGCAGGAGGTGCTCAACACCCACAGTGTAGGGCAGGAGGTGCTCAACACCCCACAGTGTAGGGCAGGAGGTGCTCAACACCCCACAGTGTAGGGCAGGAGGTGCTCAACACCCACAGTGTAGGGCAGGAGGTGCCTAACACCCCACAGTGTAGGGCAGGAGGTGACTAACAACCCACATTGTAGGGCAGGAGGTGCCCAACACCCCACAGTGTAGGCAGGAGGTGACTAACACCCCACAGTGTAGGGCAGGAGGTGCTCAACACCCCACGTGTAGGGCAGGAGGTGCCTAACACCCCACAGTGTAGGGCAGGAGGTGACTAACAACCCACAGTGTAGGGCAGGAGGTGCTCAACACCCCACAGTGTAGGGCAGGAGGGTGCTCAACACCCACAGTGTAGGGCAGGAGGTGACTAACAACCCACACTGTAGGGCAGGAGGTGCTCACACCCCCACAGTGTAGGGCAGGAGGTGCTCAACACCCCACAGTGTAGGGTAGGAGGTGACTAACACCCCACAGTGTAGGGCAGGAGGTGCTCAACACCCCACAGTGTAGGGTAGGAGGGTGACNCTTATGAACACCTTCTGTAAGGTCGCTTCCGGCGTGGAGGCCTCCCGCGAGCGTTGGGCTCCTCTTGAAACAATCACAACAATGACGGCACAATTGTTATGCATGGTTAGTGTATAACTCTTCCCCCTCGCCACCGTTGTTTAGATTATTCAGTTACTCGGAACAAGTTCAAAGTAGCACGGGCTATGGTGAGCCCGTAGTAGACTTCAGTTCCGGAAGCCATTTTGTAGCATACAGTTGCTCCTTTTCCAGTTTGTGCGCTTCTTGAGAGTTTGGTACCATACAACTGATGCATGTTATAACATTTTCCTTTGAATTGAGGCCTTCTCGTAAATCTATTGTCTCTGATTTTCATCTCTTCTGTTGCTACTGTCCACCCTAGACGATATTTCCTTTTCTAAACGCCTGAAAATTATTATGGACTTAATTCTATCTGCAGTTTTTCGTACTAATTTACTGTTGGTAACTATAGTTCTTTCCGAACTGCTTGCCTA
>WNGS01163752.1:51105-52560 GCA_020271785.1 Procambarus virginalis | reverse complement strand
GAGAGGGATGGAGGATAAGCCGATTACTGGCTCAGTCACCCCCTCTGTGTCTGTGCAGGTGGATGTATCCCTGATGCACTCTCACAGATCGTCCTGTAGAATGTATTTTGTAGCACTACTGCACAATGGTTAAAGTATCGGACAAGATGAAAGCTCTAAAGGCAAGAGCTCTATGTGCTAGCCAAGTAAAGAAGGAGCGTAAAGCCGCACTGAGGCAATACAGGGTTCTTTCTCTTGAGTGAAGATGAGAGGAGGGCTCGCTGTGAGGAGCCTCCCACCCCACAACACACCTCACCTCACTCCCTCACACTCCCAGGCAGCCACACCACCTGCGGCACCTGCCACACTCCTGCGGCACCTGCCATACCTGCGGCACCTGTCACTCCTCCTGCGGCACCTGCCACACCACCTGCGGCACCTGCCACACCTCCTGCGGCACCTGCCACTCCTCCTGCGGCACCTGCCACACCTCCTGCGGCACCTGCCACACCTCCTGGGGCACCTGCCACACCAACTGCGGCACCTGCCACACCCCCTGCGGCACCTGTCACACCTGCCACACCACCTGCAGCACCTGCCACACCACCTGCGGCACCTGCCACACCACCTGCGGCACCTGCCACACCCCCTGCGGCACCTGTCACACCTGCCACACCACCTGCAGCACCTGCCACACCACCTGCGGCACCTGCCACACCACCTGCGGCACCTGCCACACCACCTGCGGCACCTGTCACACCTGCGGCACCTGCCACACCTGCGGCACCTGTCACTCAAGATCTTAGAGCACTGCTCTTGATGTTGCATATTTCAGACCAATTATATTAGGTTAGTATGTATTATTTTTTATATTTTGATATTACATCATAAATAATTTTAAATATAAAGCTGCTGTCTTTTTTTTTAATATATATATATATTTTATCAGGCGATCTTCATGGAACTTACACACCTTACTGAAGGAATGCCAATCTACAAGGGTGGTAATTTTGATTGAAATTTGTCGTTCATCAACCTCAGCCACAGGTGGCTGAACTTTGACTTTGATTTTCTACAAGTAAGTAATTTGCAACTACATGGTTGAATAACTTTTTCATTTAATATTCAATTTACACGAAACATGCACATTATATGTAGAGTCTACGCCTCTAAAAACTCAAGTATTATTTTTCCCCCTAAGATCATTTATTGTTTTTATAAATATTTATAAACATCATTTTGTTGCATAATTTTTTGGGGTGAACTTTGAAAAATTGTATTATTGCACTAAATACATTTGGGATAGTAATGTTACAAGACAACCTTTCTATATATAGTAATGTGATAGCTGAGTATCATAGAAATGATTTCGGTTGATATTTGTATTTGTTATATCAACTTTAAAACATGTTAAAAATGGTTAAAAAATGTTTTTTTTTCTCCCTCTCTATTTAGGCTGCGATGCTGAAACTTGGA
>WNGS01163752.1:41105-46105 GCA_020271785.1 Procambarus virginalis | reverse complement strand
AATTAAATCAAGATGAAAATAAATCAAAATCTATGAAAATTCGATTTATCAATGCAATCAGAAACATTGAAATGGAATTAAAGATATTTAGTATAGTATGTATGTTGCTCTTACATGCAACAGACGGCGCAGTTTTTTAAGAAAAGCATAGTTTTTACCTGTCACAGGTGTGGTATCCATACTTATATTTACGAAATGAACGGTATGATAAACAACACAGCTCAATTCCAAATCAATATCACACAAATAATTCAATAAAAAATATAATAAATCGAAATCCATGAAAATATATTTTATCAATGAAATTGGAAACATTGAAGTGGAATTCGTGACATATTCAGTATAGCGTGCAAGTTGCTATTATGTGCAACAGATGGCGTTGTTTTTCAAAAATGCATGTTTTTACCTGTCACAATGGAAGCATCTTTATAGTAGGTATATAAAACCACGCTCCTATTCGAACGTAACGTTGTGTCAAAATTTCAAAGCAATCGGTGATGAACTTTCAAAGATTACAGCATGTGTTGCTCTTACATCCAACAGTGGTCGCTGTTTTTTAATAAAAAACCGTGTTTTTTCCTGTCACAGGTGAGGCATGTATATAATAGATATATAAAAAGACGTGCTTATTCGAATGTAACGTTGTGTCAAAATTTCAACGCAATCGGTAAAGAGGTTTTGAAGATTTTCCTTACATGAAAAATATAAGAAAAACATAGTTTTCAGAAAAAGCATGTTTCTTACCATCACAGACGTGACATCTATATAGTATGTATATAAAAGTTTGGCCGGATGCGAATGGAATGTTGTGTGAAAATATCAAAGCAATCGGTTAAGAACTTTCGGAGATTACCGATTTTGAACAAACGAACATTTCCATTTTTATTTATACAGATGATATAATGAACAAGAATTTGATAATATTTTACCTCACTCTGTACACCTGAAGAATTGACCAGAGAGGGGCACTTACATGTCAGCCTCCCGTTCACACAACCAGGTGAATGATTACGATGCTGGATGACGAATTGATCCATCGTCGCCTCCCACATGGTGATTCACTAATCCAGTATATTGATGATGGCGGTTCTTCTCTATCTAACACAAATCTCTGGAGTCAGTCACTGTATCGGTGTGTCTGTTGTGTTACAGTTCATCAATTCACTGTACCACTGATCACTTGACCCAATATATAAACAAAGCCTCGTGGGCCCTCCCACGTGGCTTGTCTAGTGAATTCACTGTTTAACACAAAGTTCTAGTGATAGCACTGTATTTTTTCTTTCCTATTCGCGGCAGTTATACGCTTTGTGATACCCCTAGGTCTGTGATCTGTCACTGTAGCCTTAATTAACCCAAAAATATTGGCGTTTAACGTAGCGCGTGACCCCGCGACCCCCTCCCTCCACGGCTGGCTGAGCTGAGATGTGTGTGTACTCACCTAGTTGTACTCACCTAGTTGTGTTTGCGGGAGTTGAGCTCTGGCTCTTTGGTCCCGCCTCTCAACCGTCAATCAACAGGTGTACAGTTTCCTGAGCCTATTGGGCTCTATCATATCTACACTTGAAACTGTGTATGGAGTCAGCCTCCACCACATCGCTTCCTAATGCATTCCATTTGTCAACCACTCTGACACTAAAAAAGTTCTTTCTAATATCTCTGTGGCTCATTTGGGCACTCAGTTTCCACCTGTGTCCCCTAGTGCATGTGCCCCTTGTGTTAAACAGCCTGTCTTTATCAACCCTGTCGATTCCCCTGAGAATCTTGAATGTGGTGATCATGTCCCCCCTAACTCTTCTGTCTTCCAACGAAGTGAGGTTTAATTCCTGCAGTCGCTCCTCGTAGCTCATACCTCTCAGCTCGGGTACTAGTCTGGTGGCAAACCTTTGAACCTTTTCCAGTTTAGTCTTATGCTTGACTAGATAGGAACTCCATGCTGGAGCCGCATACTCCAGGATTGGTCTGACATATGTGGTATATAATGTTCTGAAAGATTCCTTACACAAGTTTCTAAAGGCCGTTCTTATGTTAGCCAACCTGGCATATGCTGCTGATGTTATCCTCTTGATATGAGCTTCAGGGGACAGGTCTGGCGTGATATCAACCCCCAGGTCTTTCTCTCTCTCTGACTCTTGAAGTATTTCATCTCCCAAATGATACCTTGTATCTGGTCTCCTGCTTCCTACCCCTATCTTCATTACATTACATTTGCTTGGGTTAAACTCTAACAGCCATTTGTTCGACCATTCCTGCAGCTTGTCCAGGTCTTCTTGAAGTCTCAAGCTGTCCTCCTCCGTCTTAATCCTTCTCATAATTTTGGCGTCGTCAGCAAACATTGAGAGGAATGAGTCTATACCCTCTGGGAGATCATTTACGTATATCAGAAACAGGATAATTCCAAGTACAGAGCCCTGTGGGACTCCACTGGTGACTTCACGCCAGTCTGAGGTCTCACCCCTCACTGTAACTCTCTGCTTTCTATTGCTTAGGTACTCCCTTATCCACTGGAGCGCCCTACCTGTTACTCCTGCCTGTTTCTCCAGCTTATGCATCAACCTTTTATGGGGTACTGTGTCAAAGGCTTTCCGACAGTCCAAAAAAATGCAGTCCGCCCACCCTTCTCTTTCTTGCTTAATTCTTGTTGTGTTTTGTGTGTGTGTGTGTGTGTGTGTGTACTCACTTATTTGTACTCACCTATTTGTGCTTGCAGGGGTTGAGCTACGGCTCTTTGGTCCCGCCTCTCAACTGTCAATCAACTGGTGTACAGATTCCTGAGCCTACTGGGCTCTATCATATCTACATTTAAAACTGTGTATGGAGTCAGCCTCCACCACATCACTCCTAGTGCATTCCATTTACGAACTACTCTGACACTGAAAAAGTTCTTTCTAATGTCTCTGTGCCTCATTTGGGTACTCAGCTTCCACCTGTGTTCCCTTGTTCGCGTCCCACCAGTGTTGAATAGTTTATCCTTGTTTACCCGGTCGATTCCTCTGAGGATTTTGTAGGTTGTGATCATGTCTCCCCTTACTCTTCTGTCTTCCAGTGTCGTAAGGTGCATTTCCCGCAGCCTTTCCTCGTAACTCATGCCTCTTAGTTCTGGGACTAGTCTAGTGGCATACCTTTGGACTTTTTCCAGCTTCGTCTTGTGCTTGACAAGGTACGGCTCCATGCTGGGGCCGCATACTCCAGGATTGGTCTTACATATGTGGTGTACAAAATTCTGATGATTCCTTACACAGGTTCCTGAACGCTGTTCTGATGTTAGCCAGCCTCGCATATGCCGCAGATGTTATTCTTTTTATGTGGGCTTCAGGAGACAGGTTTGGTGTGATATCAACTCCTAGATCTTTCTCTCTGTTCGTTTCATTAAGTACTTCACCTCCTATTCTGTATCCTGTGTCTGGCCTCCTATTTACACTGCCTAGTTTCATTACTTTGCATTTACTCGGTTGAACTTCAACAGCCATTTGTTGGACCATTCACTCAGTCTGTCTAGGTCATCCTGTAGCCTCCTACTATCGTCCTCCGTTTCAATCCTCCTCATAATTTTTACATCATCGGCAAACATTGAGAGAAACGATTCTATACCCTCTGGGAGATCATTTACATATATCAGAAACAGTATAGGTCCAAGGACTGACCCCTGCGGGACTCCACTTGTGAACGTCTCGCCAATCTGAGACTTCACCCTCACACTGACTCGTTGTACTCCTGTATCCAACGGAGTACCTTCCCTTTCACTCCAGCCTGCATCTCCAGCTTTTTCACTAGCCTCTTGTGTGGCACTGTATCAAAGGCTTTCTGACAATCCAAAATATGCAGTCTGCCCACCCTTCTCTTTCTTGCCTTATTTTTGTTGCCTGGTCGTAGAATTCAAGTAACCCTGTGAGGCAGGACCTGCCATCCCTGAATCCATGTTGATGCTGTGTTACAAAGTTCTTTCGCTCCAGGTGCTCCACTAGCTTTCTTTGCACAATCTTCTCCATCAGCTTGCATGGTATGCAGTTAGGGACACTGGCCTGTAGTTCAGTGCCTCCTGTCTATCCCCTTTCTTGTATATCAGGACTACGTTAGCTGTTTTCCAAATTTCTGGTAGTTCCCGTTGCCAGTGATTTGTTATACACTATGGAGAGTGGTAGGCACAGTTCTTCTGCTCCTTCCTTTAGCATCCAAGGGGAGATTCCATCTGGGCCTATAGCCTTTGTCACATCCAACTCTAGTAAACACTTCCTTACTTCCCCGCTGGTAATCTCAAACTCTTCCAGTGGTTCCTGGTTAGCTATTCCCTCTCTTATCTCTGGGATTTCTCCTTGCTCTAAGGTGAAGACCTCTTGGAATTTCTTATTCAACTCCTCACACACTTCCTTGTCGTTTGTAGTGAATCCTTCTGCCCCTATCCTTAATTTCATAACCTGTTCCTTTACTGTTATGTGTTGTCCTTTAACCTGTTTTACTGTCTTACAATTTAGGCTGAGTCTTTGCCTTGCTTGCGATGTCATTTTCGTATTGTCTTTCTGCCTCTCTTCTCATTCTGACATATTCGTTCCTGGCATTCTGGTATCTTTCTCTGCTCTCCAGTGTCCTGTTATTCCTATAGTTTCTCCATGCCCTTTTACTTTGCTGCTTAGCTAGCCTACATCTCTGATTAAACCATGGGTTTCTCATCTTCATTTCACTGTTTTCCTTTGGGCTGGGACAAACTTGTTTGCTGCGTCCTTACATTTTTCGTGATGTAGTCCATCATCTTGGGCCGCCTTTTCCCTGAGCTCTGTTTCCCATGCTATATCTGTTAGGAATTTCCTTATCTCCTCATAGTTTCCCTTTCGGTGTGCTAACCTTTTGTTTCGGTATCCCTCCTCGAGTTCAATAAGCCTTCTTCAATCAGGTACTCAAACATTATTACACTGTATCGCTCATTCCTACTGGGGCCTCAAAACCGATTTCTCTTATGTCAGAGTTGTTCAGGTGAAGACCAGGTCGAGTCTCGCTGGTTCGTC
>WNGS01163752.1:22356-40105 GCA_020271785.1 Procambarus virginalis | reverse complement strand
CGGTCCAAGCGTAGTAGTGGTTCTCCGTCTGCCGGGCTACGATATATGTGTGTAGTTTACCTGCCTTCTTAAGGAGTAGACAACTGCTGACTCCTGTTAGCTGGCTGAGAGCTTTCCCTTCCCATAGCTCATGGTAAGCCTTACCCTACTAGTTTTACACACAGGTGGGTACAGGAGCAGACGACTGCTGACTCCTGTTAGCTGGCTGAGAGCTTTCCCTTCCCATAGCTCATGGTAAGCCTTACCCTACTAGTTTTACACACAGGTGGGTACAGGAGCAGACGACTGCTGACTCCTGTTAGCAGGCTGAGAGCTTTCCCTTCCCATAGCTCATGGTAAGCCTTACCCTACTAGTTTTACACACAGGTGGGTACAGGAGCAGACGACTGCTGACTCCTGTTAGCTGGCTGAGAGCTTTCCCTTCCCATAGCTCATGGTAAGCCTTACCCTACTAGTTTTACACACAGGTGGGTACAGGAGCAGACGACTGCTGACTCCTGTTAGCTGGCTGAGAGCTTTCCCTTCCCATAGCTCATGGTAAGCCTTACCCTACTAGTTTTACACACAGGTGGGTACAGGAACAGACGACTGCTGACTCCTGTTAGCTGGCTGAGAGCTTCCCTTCCCATAGCTCATGGTAAGCCTTACCCTACTAGTTTTACACACAGGAGGGTACAGGAGCAGACGACTGCTGACTCCTGTTAGCTGGCTGAGAGCTTTCCCTTCCCATAGCTCATGGTAAGCCTTACCCTACTAGTTTACACACAGGAGGGTACAGGAGCAGACGACTGCTGACTCCTGTTAGCTGGCTGAGAGCTTTCCCTTCCCATAGCTCATGGTAAGCCTTACCCTACTAGTTTTACACACAGGAGGGTACAGGAGCAGACGACTGCTGACTCCTGTTAGCTGGCTGAGAGCTTTCCCTTCCCATAGCTCATGGTAAGCCTTACCCTACTAGTTTTACACACAGGTGGGTACAGGAGCAGACGACTGCTGACTCCTGTTAGCTGGCTGAGAGCTTTCCCTTCCCATAGCTCATGGTAAGCCTTACCCTACTAGTTTTACACACAGGAGGGTACAGGAGCAGACGACTGCTGTCTCCTGTTAGCTGGCTGAGAGCTTTCCCTTCCCATAGCTCATGGTAAGCCTTACCCTACTAGTTTTACACACAGGTGGGTACAGGAGCAGACGACTGCTGTCTCCTGTTAGCAGGCTGAGAGCTTTCCCTTCCCATAGCTCATGGTAAGCCTTACACCCTCTACTTCCTTCAACACCACCACCAATCGGGTAACAACTGGGTACCAAATTACTGTAGTTTGAAGATGGGCAATCAGCTACAGATTGACGTCCAGTCACTCTTCCCTGGCCAGGACTCGAACCCTGATCAAATTGTTTGCGAAGGGCAGGGCTAGTGTATTACCGTACGCCACCACACTGTAGTCAGTTTCCAGAGTTCTACTCTCAAAGCCCAACCAGGTTAGACTTTTGATAATTTGATAAATAAAACTATTTCTTGCAGCAGCCGTCCAAATGCCTACACTGACCCCTGGGGTCGATTCACGAGGCAGTTACGCAAGCACTTACGAAGCTGAGGCCAGATTCACGAAGCAGTTGCGCAAGCACTTACGAACCTGGGACCAGATTCACGAAGCAGTTACGCAAGCACATACGAACCTGGGGCCAGATTCACGAGGCAGTTACACAAGCACTTATGAACCTGGTGCCAGATTCACGAGGTAGTTACACAAGCACTTACGAACCTGGGACCAGATTCACGAAGCAGTTACGCAAGCACACACGAACCTGGGCCAGATTCACGAGGCAGTTACGCAGCACATACGAACCTGGGGCCAGATTCACGAAGCAGTTACGCAAGCACATACGAACCTGGGGCCAGATTTACGAGGCAGTTACGCAAGCACTTACGAACCTGGGGCCAGATTCACGAGGCAGTTACGAAGCACTTACGAACCTGGGCCAGATACACGAGGCAGTTATGCAAGCACTGACGAACCTGGGGCCAGATTCACGAAGCAGTTACGCAAGCACTTACGAACCTGGGCTAGATTTACGAAGCAGTTACGCAAGCATTTACGAACCTGGGGCTAGATTTACGAAGCAGTTACGCAAGCATGGCTGTTAAGAGTTTAACCCAAGCAAATGTAATGTAATGAAGATAGGGGTAGGAAGCAGGAGACCAGATACAAGGTATCATTTGGGAGATGAAATACTTCAAGAGTCAGAGAGAGAGAAAGACCTGGGGGTTGATATCACGCCAGACCTGTCCCCTGAAGCTCATATCAAGAGGATAACATCAGCAGCATATGCCAGGTTGGCTAACATAAGAACGGCCTTTAGAAACTTGTGTAAGGAATCTTTCAGAACATTATATACCACATATGTCAGACCAATCCTGGAGTATGCGGCTCCAGCATGGAGTCCATATCTAGTCAAGCATAAGACTAAACTGGAAAAGGTTCAAAGGTTTGCCACCAGACTAGTACCCGAGCTGAGAGGTATGAGCTACGAGGAGAGACTACGGGAATTAAACCTCACTTCGTTGGAAGACAGAAGAGTTAGGGGGGACATGATCACCACATTCAAGATTCTCAAGGGAATTGACAGGGTTGATAAAGACAGGCTATTTAACGCTAGGGGCACACGCAGTAGGGGACACAGGTGGAAACTGAGTGCCCAAATGAGCCACAGAGATATTAGAAAGAACTTTTTTAGTGTCAGAGTGGTTGACAAATGGAATGCATTAGGAAGTAATGTGGTGGAGGCTGACTCCATACACAGTATCAAGTGTAGATATGATAGAGCCCAATAGGCTCAGGAACCTGAACACCTGTTGATTGACGGTTGAGAGGCGGGACCAAAGAGCCTATGAGCCTATGAGCCTATGAGCTCAACCCCCGCAAGCACAATTAGGTGAGCACAACTAGGTAAGTACACACACACACACACACACACACACACACACACACACACACACACAACACACACACACACACACACACACACACACCAACACACACACACACACACACACACACAGGGCCAGGTAGCCTGGTGGATAGCGTGCAGGACTTGTAATTCTGTGGCGCGGGTTCGATTCCCGCACCCGGCAGAAACAAATGGGCAAAGTTTCTTTCACCCTGAATGCCCCTGTTACCTAGCAGTAAATAGGTACCTGGGAGTTAGTCAGCTGTCACGGGCTGCTTCCTGGGGTGTGTGTATGTGTGTGGGTGTGGGAAAAAAAAAAAAAGTAGTTAGTGTAGTTAGTAAACAGTTGATTGGCAGTTGAGAGGCGGGCCGAAAGAGCAAAGCTCAACCCCCGTAAAATACAACTAAGTGAATACACACACACACACACACACACACACACACACACACACACACACACACACACACACACACACACACACACACACACACACACACACACACACACACACACACACACACACACACACACACACACACACACACACACACACAAAAAAAACAGGCGACAGGCAAGAGGCATTGAACTACAGGCCAGTGTCTTTTACTTGTATACCATGCAAGGTGATGGAGAAGATCGTGAGAAAAAACCTGGTAATACATCTGGAGGGAAGGGACTTCGTGACAAATCGCCAACATGGGTTCAGGGAGGGTAAATCTTGCCTTACAGGCTTGAGAGAATTCTACGATCAGGTGACAAAGATTAAGCAAGAAAGAGAGGGCTGGGCGGACTGCATTTTCTTGGATTGTCGGAAAGCCTTTGACACAGTGCCGCATAAGAGGCTGGTACATAAACTGGAGAAACAGGCAGGTGTAGCTGGTAAGGTGCTCCAGTGGATAAGGGAGTACCTAAGCAATAGGAAGCAGAGAGTTTCGGTGAGGGGTGAGACCTCCGATTGGCGTTAAGTCACCAGTGGAGTCCCACAGGGCTCTGTACTCGGTCCTATCTTGTTTCTGATATATGTAAATGATCTCCTGGAGGGTATTGATTCATTTCTCTCAATGTTTGCGGACGATGCCAAAATTATGAGAAGGATTAAAACAGAAGAAGACTGTTTGAGGCTTCAAGAAGACCTAGACAAGCTGAAGGAATGGTCGAACAAATGGTTGTTTGAGTTTAACCCAACCAAATGTAATGTAATGAAGATAGGTGTAGGAAGCAGGAGGCCAGATACAAGGTATCATCTGGGAGAGGAAATTCTTCAGGAGTCAGAGAAAGAAAAAGACTTGGGGGTTGATATCACGCCAGACCTGTCTCCTGCAGCACATATCAAGAGGATAACATCAGCGGCATATGCCAGGCTAGCCAACATACGAACGGCATTCAGAAACTTGTGCAAAGAATCATTCAGAACTTTGTATACCACATATGTCAGGCCAATCCTGGAGTATGCAGCCCCACCATGGAGTCCATATCTAGTCAAGGATATGACTAAACTGGAAAAGGTTCAAAGGTTTGCCACCAGACTAGTACCAGAGCTGAGAGGTATGAGCTACGAGGAGAGACTACGGGAATTAAACCTCACTTCGTTGGAAGACAGAAGAGTTAGGGGGGACATGATCACTACATTCAAGATTCTGAAGGGAATTGATAGGGTAGATAAAGACAGGCTATTTAACACAAGGGGCACACGCACAAGGGGACACAGGTGGAAACTGAGTGCCCAAATGAGCCACAGAGATATTAGAAAGAACTTTTTTAGTGTCAGAGTGGTTGACAAATGGAATGCATTAGGAAGTGATGTGGTGGAGGCTGACTCCATACACAGTTTCAAGTGTAGATATGATAGAGCCCAATAGGCTCAGGAATCTGTACACCTGTTGATGAACGGTTGAGAGTCGGGACCAAAGAGCCAGAGCTCAACCCCCGCAAACACAACTAGGTGAGTACTAGGTGAGTACACACACACACACACACACACACACACACACACACACACACACACACACACACACACACACACACACACACACACACACACACACACACACACACACACACACACACCACTTTAGGAAGTGATGTGGTGGAGGCTGACTCCATACACAGTTTCAAGTGTAGATATGATAGAGCCCAATAGGCTCAGGAACCTGTACACCTGTTGATTGCCGGTTGAGAGGCAGGACCAAAGAGCCAGAGCTCAACCCCCGCAAGCACAATTAGATGAGTACAATTAGGTGAGTTCACACACACACACACACACACACACACACACACACACACCCAGTCATGGGTCAGCTTTGATAGGGAGCAAACATGTAGGGGCAGCAGTCCGTGTATACCGAGGGAGCAATAGGGTCAAGGGAGCGGGTGTACTGTGCAGTGGGAATCGGGACTGTAAATCGAACAGTGGCATTGTAATGCAACACATTGATCACATCTCGTGGTGAATTATCTTAGTGAATTTAGAGAAGATAGCTAATGAAGATCAATTCCTTGAGGTAGCATCAGCCGCTCCAGCCGGGACCCACGTGGAGACCTGAAAACCGCCACAGGATTACAGAGGACCCGCCGTGTATCAACCTGTTCTCTTAAAAAGAACGTCGCATTTGGCCGTTTGCTCGTATGGCCGAATTTGGACGTAATTTGAAAATGAAAAAATATGAAAATAAATTGGGATTTTTTTCAACAACAGTAAGTTAAGGGTCCTCTGATAGGTTAGGTGGGCAGGAAATTCTCATAAGTTTCAAAACGTTATGAAAAACGTTAATTTAAAGTGTCCTCTCATAACCTCTGAGCATAGCCGGACGACTCAAATAGAAAACGGAACAGAACGTCACTTTTGTGAGTCGATTTCATTTCAAATTACGTCGAAATTTGGCCATATCGCGCATACGGGCCAGAAGTGACGTTCTTTTTAAGAGGACGGGTTGATGTATTCACCTAGAGTGTTTGCGTGGGGCTGGCTGGTAAGTGTCGCTCGTAAGTGTCCAACGGTGTGCTAGGTTTATATAATATCATATCATAGACACTAATGCATTCCATTCAATAATACAATCGTAAGTGGTAGTCAGGTAACAAGGACAGCAACTGTGGGCTCACTGGGAACCCAGATAAGTCCTTAATCCCCCCGCTGTAATCTGAAGACAAGTCCTCACCCCACCTACCCACCAGCAACAACTCGCACGCATGTACACACACACACACACACACCCCATCTCACTCTCCCAAAACACTCCCCTCCCCACTCCCACTCCCACTCTCCCCTATCACTGACGACACATACACACACACACACACACACACAAGCCCCCCACTCTCCCCCACCCCACCTAAGTCTCCCCCTCTCCCCCACTCCCGTAAACCCTCCCCTCTTCCTCACCCACCTCAGCCCTCCTTTTTCCCCATGCCCCCCAAGCCCTCCACCTTCTTCTCCCCCCCCCCGAGCCTCCCCATCTCCCCTATCCCCCAAAGCCTCTCCTCCCCCCATGCCTCCCCAACCCTCCCTCTCTCACCCCCCCAACCCTCCCCCTCTCACTCTCCCCCCAACCCTCACCCTCTCACTCTCCCCCCTACCCTCCCCCTCTTACCCACCCCCCTTACCCTCCCCCTCTTCCCCTCCACCCCCCTCTCCCCCACCTCCCCCAAGCCCTCCCTCCTCCACCAATCTCCCCGTGCCAGGTCCCCCAGCTCCCACTCACCCCAGATCCCAATGGTCCCCCCCAGAGGAGAAGCAGAACAGAGTCAGTTTCAGGGTGATGTACTCGAACATAGATGGGATCACAAGCAAGACAAGTGAACTAAGGGAAAGAGCACAAGAAGTGAACCCAGATGTAATCGGACTCACTGAAACAAAACTCTCGGGAATCATAACGAATGCCGTGTTTCCCCAGGAGTACACAGTAATAAGGAAAGAGAGGGTAGGTAGGGGAGGAGGCGGAGTGGCCCTACTCATGAGAAAGGAATGGAGTTTTAAGGAGATGGCCATCCGGGCTGTGAGGAGTTCAGAGACTACATAGCAGGCACCATGACAATGGGAGGACCAAGAATAGTAGTAGCAGTAATATACAACCCTCCACCAAATGACAGAAGACCCAGTCAAGAGTATGAAAACAACAACATGGCAGTTAACACTATAATTGAGAGGGCAGCCTCTGCTGCCTGTAGAAATAGATCCCACCTGCTCATCATGGGCGACTTCAATCACGGAAGGATTGACTGGGAGAACAAGGAACCGCATGGAGGCGAGGATACGTGGAGAGCCAAACTATTGGAAGTGGTGACAAGAAACTTTTAACCCAGCATGTCGGAGAACCCACAAGGATGAGAGGCAATGACGAACCAGCGAGACTCGACCTAGTCTTCACTCTGAACCACTCCGACATAAGAGAAATCGGTTTTGAGGACCCAGTAGGAATGAGCGACCACAGTGTACTGGTGTTTGAGTACCTGATTGAAGAAGGGTTATTGAACTCGAGGAGGGATACCGAAACCAAAAGGTTAGCATACCGAAAGGGAAACTATGAGGGGATAAGAAAATTTCTGACAGAAATAGCATGGGAAACAGAGCTCAGGGGAAAGACGGCTCAAGATATGATGGATTACATCACGCAGAAGTGCAAGGACGCAGCAAACAAATTTGTCCCAGTCCAAAAGGAAAACAGAGAAATGAAAATGAGAAACCCATGGTTTAATCAGAGATGTAAGCTAGCTAAGCAGCAAAGTAAAAGGGCATGGAGAAACTATAGGAATAACAGGACTCTGGAGAGCAGAGAAAGATACCAGAATGCCAGGAATGAATATGTCAGGATGAGAAGAGAGGCGGAAAGACAATACGAAAATGACATCGCAAGCAAGGCAAAGACTCAGCCTAAATTGTTGCATAGCCACATCAGGAGAAAAACAACAGTAAAGGAACAGGTTATGAAACTGAGGATAGGGGCGGAAGGATTCACTACAAATGACAAGGAAGTGTGTGAGGAGTTGAATAAGAAATTCCAGGAGGTCTTCACCTTCGAGCAAGGAGAAATTCCAGAGGTAAGAGAGGGAATAGCTAACCAGGAACCACTGGAAGACTTTGAGATTACCAGCGGGGAAGTAAGGAAGTGTTTACTAGAGTTGGATGTGACAAAGGCTATAGGCCCAGATGGAATCTCCCCATGGGTTCTAAAGGAAGGAGCAAGAGAACTGTGCCTACCACTCTCCATTGTGTATAACAATCACTGGCAACAGGGGAACTGCCAGATATTTGGAAAGCAGCTAACGTAGTCCCGATATACAAGAAAGGGGATAGACAGGAGGCACTGAACTACAGGCCAGTGTCCCTAACCTGCATACCATGCAAGCTGATGGAGAAGATTGTGCGAAAAAAACTAGTGGAGCATCTGGAGCGAAGGAACTTTGTAACACAGCACCAACATGGGTTCAGGGATGGCAGGTCCTGCCTCACAGGGTTACTTGAATTCTACGACCAGGCAACAAAAATAAGGCAAGAAAGAGAAGGGTGGGCAGACTGCATATTTTTGGATTGTCAAAAGCCTTTGATACAGTGCCACACAAGAGGCTAGTGCGAAAGTTGGAGATGCAGGCTGGAGTGAAAGGGAAGGTACTCCGGTGGATAGAGGAGTACCTAAGCAACAGGAGACAACGAGTCTGTGTGAGGGGTGAAGTCTCAGATTGGCGAGACGTTACAAGTGGAGTCCCGCAGGGGTCAGTCCTTGGACCTATACTGTTTCTGGTATATGTAAATGATCTCCCAGAGGGTATAGATTCGTTCCTCTCAATGTTTGCCGACGATGCAAAAATTATGAGGAGGATTGAAACAGAGGATGATAGTAGGAGGCTACAAGATGACCTAGATAGACTGAGTGAATGGTCCAACAAATGGCTGTTGAAGTTCAACCCAAGTAAATGCAAAGTAATGAAACTAGGCAGTGGATACAGGAGGCCAGACACAGGATACAGAATAGGGGATGAAGTACTTAATGAAACAGACAGAGAGAAAGATCTAGGAGTTGATATCACACCAAACCTGTCTCCTGAAGCCCACATAAAGAGAATAACGTCTGCGGCATATGCGAGGCTGGCTAACATCAGAACGGCGTTCAGGAACCTGTGTAAGGAATCATTCAGAATCTTGTACACCACATATGTAAGACCAATCCTGGAGTACGCGGCCCCAGCATGGAGCCCGTACCTTGTCAAGCACAAGACGAAGCTGGAAAAAGTCCAAAGGTATGCTACTAGACTAGTCCCAGAACTAAGAGGCATGAGTTATGAGGAAAGGCTGCGGGAAATGCAACTTACGACACTGGAAGACAGAAGAGTAAGGGGGGACATGATCACAACCTACAAAATCCTCAGGGGAATTGACCGGGTAAACAAGGATGAACTATTCAACACTGGAGGGGCGCGAACAAGGGGACACAGGTGGAAGCTGAGTACCCAAATGAGCCACAGAGACATTAGAAAGAACTTTTTCAGTGTCAGAGTAATTAGTAAATGGAATGCACTAGGCAGTGATGTGGTGGAGGCTGACTCCATACACAGTTTCAAATGTAGATATGATAGAGCCCAGTAGGCTCAGGAAACTGTACACCTGTTGATTGACAGTTGAGAGGCGGGACCAAAGAGCCAAAGCTCAACCCCCGCAAGCACAATTAGGTGAGTACAATTAGGTGTTTCCCCAGGAGTACACAGTAATAAGGAAAGAGAGGGAAGGTAGGGGAGGAGGCGGAGTGGCCCTACTCATGAGAAAGGAATGGAATTTTAAGGAGATGGCCATCCCGGGCTGTGAGGGATTCAGAGACTACATAGCAGACACCATGACAATGGGAGGACCAAGGATAGTAGTAGCAGTAATATATAACCCTCCACCAAATGACAAAAGACCCAGTCAAGAGTACGAAAACAACAACATGGCAGTTAACACTATAATTGAGAGGGCAGCCTCTGCTGCCTGTAGAAATTGATCCCACCTGCTCATCATGGGGAACTTCAATCACGGAAGGATTGATTGGGAGAACAAGGAACCGCATGGAGGCGAGGATACATGGAGAGCCAAACTACTGGAGGTGGTGACTAGAAACTTTTTAACCCAGCATGTCAGAGAACCCACAAGGATGAGAGGACATGACGAACCAGCGAGACTCGACCTGGTCTTCACCCTGAACGACTCTGACATAAGAGAAATCGGTTTTGAGGCCCCAGTAGGAATGAGCGATCACAGTGTATTAATGTTTGAGTACCTGATTGAAGAAGGCTTATTGAACTCGAGGAGGGATACCGAAACCAAAAGGTTAGCTCACCGAAAGGGAAACTATGAGGAGATAAGGAAATTCCTAACAGATATAGCATGGGAAACGGAGCTCAGGGAAAAGACGGCCCAAGATGATGGACTACATCACGAAAAAATGTAAGGACGCAGCAAACAAGTTTGTCCCAGCCCAAAAGGAAAACAGTGAAATGAAGATGAGAAACCCATGGTCTAATCAGAGATGTAGGCTAGCTAAGCAGCAAAGTAAAAGGGCATGGAGAAACTATAGGAATAACAGGACACTGGAGAGCAGAGAAAGATACCAGAATGCCAGGAACGAATATGTCAGAATGAGAAGAGAGGCAGAAAGACAATACGAAAATGACATCGCAAGCAAGGCAAAGACATCAGGAGATAAACAACAGTAAAGGAACAGGTTATGAAATTAAGGATAGGGGCAGAAGGATTCACTACAAACGACAAGGAAGTGTGTGAGGAGTTGAATAAGAAATTCCAAGAGGTCTTCACCTTATAGCAAGGAGAAATCCTAGAGATAAGAGAGGGAATAGCTACCCAGGAACCACTGGAAGAGTTTGAGATTACCAGCGGGGAAGTAAGGAAGTGTTTACTAGAGTTGGATGTGACAAAGGCTATAGGCCCAGATGGAATCTCCCCTTGGATACTAAAGGAAGGAGCAGAAGAACTGTGCCTCCCACTCTCCATAGTGTATAACAAATCACTGGCAACAGGGGAACTGCCAGAAATTTGGAAAACAGCTAACGTAGTCCCGATATACAAGAAAGGGGATAGACAGGAGGCACTGAACTACAGGCCAGTGTCCCTAACCTGCATACCATGCAAGCTGATGGAGAAGATTGTGCAAAGAAAGCTAGTGGAGCACCTGGAGCGAAAGAAATTTGTAACACAGCATCAACATGGATTCAGGGATGGCAGGTCCTGCCTCACAGGGTTACTTGAATTCTACGACCAGGCAACAAAAATAAGGCAAGAGAGAGAAGGGTGGGCAGACTGCATATTTTTGGATTGTCAGAAAGCCTTTGATACAGTGCCACACAAGAGGATAGTGAAAAAGCTGGAGATGCAGGCTGGAGTGAAAGGGAAGGTACTCCGTTGGATACAGGAGTACAACGAGTCAGTGTGAGGGGTGAAGTCTCAGATTGGCGAGACGTTACGAGTGGAGTCCCGCAGGGGTCAGTCCTTGGACCTATACTGTTTCTGATATATGTAAATGATCTCCCAGAGGGCATAGAATCGTTTCTCTCAATGTTTGCCGATGATGCAAAAATTATGAGGAGGATTGAAACGGAGGACGATAGTAGGAGGCTACAGGATGACCTAGACAGACTGAGTGAATGGTCCAACAAATGGCTGTTGAAGTTCAACCCGAGTAAATGCAAAGTAATGAAACTAGGCAGTGGAAATAGGAGGCCAGACACAGGATACAGAATAGGAGGTGAAGTACTTAATGAAACGAACAGAGAGAAAGATCTAGGAGTTGATATCACACCAAACCTGTCTCCTGAAGCCCACATAAAAAGAATAACGTCTGCGGCATATGCGAGGCTGGCTAACATCAGAACAGCGTTCAGGAACCTGTGTAAGGAATCATTCAGAATTTTGTACACCACATATGTAAGACCAATCCTGGAGTATGCGGCCCCAGCATGGAGCCCGTACCTTGTCAAGCACAAGACGAAGCTGGAAAAAGTCCAAAGGTATGCCACTAGACTAGTCCCAGAACTAAGAGGCATGAGTTACGAGGAAAGGCTGCGGGAAATGCACCTTACGACACTGGAAGACAGAAGAGTAAGGGGAGACATGATCACAACCTACAAAATCCTCAGAGGTATCGACCGGGTAAACAAGGATAAACTATTCAACACTGGTGGGACGCGAACAAGGGAACACAGGTGGAAGCTGAGTACCCAAATGAGCCACAGAGACATTAGAAAGAACTTTTTCAGTGTCAGAGTAGTTCGTAAATGGAATGCACTAGGAAGTGATGTGGTGGAGGCTGACTCCATACACAGTTTTAAATGTAGATATGATAGAGCCCAGTAGGCTCAGGAATCTGTACACCAGTTGATTGACAGTTGAGAGGCGGGACCAAAGAGCCAAAGCTCAACCCCTGCAAGCACAAATAGGTGAGTACAAATAAGTGAGTACACACACACACACACACACACACAAACACACACACATCTCAGCTCAGCCAGCCGTGGAGGGAGGGGGTCGCGGGGTCACGCGCTACGTTAAACGCCAATATTTTTGGGTTAATTAAGGCTACAGTGACAGATCACAGATCTAGGGGTATCACAAAGCGTATAACTGCCGCGAATAGGAAAGAAAAAATACAGTGCTATCACTAGAACTTTGTGTTAAACAGTGAATTCACTAGACAAGCCACGTGGGAGGGCCCACGAGGCTTTGTTTATATATTGGGTCAAGTGATCAGTGGTACAGTGAATTGATGAACTGTAACACAACAGACACCGATACAGTGACTGACTCCAGAGATTTGTGTTAGATAGAGAAGAACCGCCATCATCAATCTACTGGATTAGTGAATCACCATGTGGGAGGCGACGATGGATCAATTCGTCATCCAGCATCGTAATCATTCACCTGGTTGTGTGAACGGGAGGCTGACATGTAGGTGCCCCTCTCTGGTCAATTCTTCAGGTGTACAGAGTGAGGTAAAATATTATCAAATTCTTGTTCATTATATCATCTGTATAAATAAAAATGGAAATGTTCGTTTGTTCAAAATCGGTAATCTCCGAAAGTTCTTAACCGATTGCTTTGATATTTTCACACAACGTTCCATTCGCATCCGGCCAAACTTTTATATACATACTACATAGATGTCACGTCTGTGATGGTAAGAAACATGCTTTTTCTGAAAACTATGTTTTTCTTATATTTTTCATGTAAGGAAAATCTTCAAAACCTCTTTACCGATTGCGTTGAAATTTTGACACAACGTTACATTCGAATAAGCACGTCTTTTTATATATCTATTATATACATGACTCACCTGTGACAGGAAAAAACACGTTTTTTTATTAAAAAACAGCGCCCACTGTTGGATGTAAGAGCAACACATGCTGTAATCTTTGAAAGTTCATCACCGATTGCTTTGAAATTTTGACACAACGTTACGTTCGAATAGGAGCGTGGTTTTATATACGTACTATAAAGATGCTTCCATTGTGACAGGTAAAAACATGCATTTTTGAAAAACAACGCCATCTGTTGCACATAATAGCAACTTGCACGCTATACTGAATATGTCACGAATTCCACTTCAATGTTTCCAATTTCATTGATAAATTTTATTTTCATGGATTTCGATTTATTATATTTTTTATTGAATTATTTGTGTGATATTGATTTGGAATTGAGCTGTGTTGTTTATCATACCGTTCATTTCGTAAATATAAGTATGGATACCACACCTGTGACAGGTAAAAACTATGCTTTTCTTAAAAAACTGCGCCGTCTGTTGCATGTAAGAGCAACATACATACTATACTAAATATCTTTAATTCCATTTCAATGTTTCTGATTGCATTGATAAATCGAATTTTCATAGATTTTGATTTATTTCCATCTTGATTTAATTATTTTGTGTGAATTGCATTGGAATTGAGCTGTGTTTTTACCATACCGTTCATTTCGTGAGTATAGTTTATTTTTATATTTTTTTCATAATTTCATTTCATTTTTTAACTGTTTTACTTATATTTCAGTGATGGGAACATCAGATCACTTGATGTTCCCAATTTTCTGATGGGAACATCAGACCATTTGGGAAGGCATCGGACGAGGGAGTGGGGAATGGTGAGGATGATGAGGGGACAGAAGTGTGAGAAGGTGGGAAGGACGATGGGACAAGGGAGGGGGTAATGGTGGGGAAGGATGAGGGGACAGGGGAGTTTGGGATGGTGGGGACGAGGGGATGGGGAGAAAGGAGAATGGTGGGGAGGACAAAGGGACTGGGGTGTGGGTCATGGTGGGAAGGAAGATGATGGAGTGGCTAGCAACCTAAAATAAACTATACTCACGAAGTGAACCTTATGGTAAACAACACAGCTCGATTCCAACACAATTCAAACAAAATAATTAAATCAAAATGAAAATAAATCAAAACCTATGAAAATTAAATTTATCAGTGCAATCAGAAACATTGAAATAGAATTGAAACATATTTAGTATAGCATGTGTGTTGCTCTTACATGCAACAGTTGGTGTTGCTTTTCAAGAAAAGAATAGTTTTACCTGTTACAGGTGTGGCATCTATACTTATACTTACAAAATGAATGGTATGTTAAACAACACAGTTCAAGTCCAACACAATGTCACACAAAATAATTCAATAAAAAATAAAATATATCGAAATCTATAAAAATAAAATTTATCAATGCAATCGGAAACATTGAAATGGAATTGTAACATATTTAGTATTGCGAATGTTGTTCCTACGTGCAACAGATGGTGCTGTTTAAAAAAAAAAATGTTTTTACCTGTCACAGGTGTGGCATCTATATAGTAGGTGTATAAAAACACACGTGTATTTGAATGGACCGTTGTGTCAAAATTCCA
This sequence comes from Procambarus virginalis, assembly GCA_020271785.1. Lineage (NCBI taxonomy): Eukaryota > Metazoa > Arthropoda > Malacostraca > Decapoda > Cambaridae > Procambarus > Procambarus virginalis. Next base: position 25,277 of record WNGS01163752.1, on the reverse strand, counting down.
AAGCAATCGGTGTAGAACTTCCAGAGATTACAGCGTGTGTTTCTCCTACATTCAACAGATGGCGCTGTATAAAAAATAAAAACATGTTTTTTTCTGTCAAATGAGAGGCATGTATATAGTATATAAAAACATTCGCCTATTCGAATGCAACGTTGTGTCAAAATTTCAAAGGAGTCTGTAAAGAGGTTTCAAAGATTTCCCCTATCATGAAAAACACAGTTTTTTTCCAAAAAAACATGTTTTTTTCCCGTCACAGACGTGACATCTATATAGCATGTATATAAATGGTGCTCGGATGAGAATGGAATGTTGTTTGAAATTTTCAAAGAATTTCGGTGAAAGAACTTTTGGAGATTAGCGATTTTGAACAAACGAACATTTCCATTTTTATTTATATATATATATATATATATATATATATATATATATATATATATATATATATATATATATATATATATAAGAGCCATCAGTGATATATATATATTTATATATATATATATATATATATATATATATATATATATATATATATATATATATATATATATATATAAATATATATATATAATATATATATATATATATATATATATATATATATATATATATATATATATATATATATATATATATATATATATATATATATATATATAGTTGTGGAGCAGTAATATAGTGCAAGAAGGAGATCTCTGTCCAGAAGACTTAATTAAGAGCCATCAGTGATAGGGGGAAGGGAAATGGTTTTAAATTTAGAAATACTGGAAGTAGGGCTGTGAAGATGGTGGTGAAGATGCTGGTGAAGATGCTGGTGAAGGTGGTGATGAAGATGGTGGTGAAGATGGTAGTGAAGATGCTGGTGAAGGGGGCATTAGATAGGTTTCATAAAAGTTGTTCTAGTGCAATGAAAATTTATTGATGTGTTACATTTAAAGAGGGCTGCAAGTGGTCCAAGTTTCAGCATCGCAGCCTAAATAGAGAGGGAGAAAAAAAAACATTTTTTAACCATTTTTTAACATGTTTTAAAGTTGATAAAACAAATACAAATATCAACCGAAATCATTTCTATGATACTCAGCTATCACATTACTATATATAAGAAAGGTTGTCTTGTAACATTACTATCCCAAATGTATTTAGTGCAATAATACAATTTTTCAAAGTTCACCCCAAAAAATTATGCAACAAAATGATGTTTATAAATATTTATAAAATCAATAAATGATCTCAGGTGGAAAAATAATACTTGAGTTTTTAGAGGCGTAGACTCTACATATAATGTGCAAGTTTCGTGTAAATTGAATAATAAATGAAAAGTTATTCAACCATGTAGTTGCAAATTACTTACCTGTAAAAAATCAAAGTCAAAGTTCAGCCACCTGTGGCTGAGGTTGATGAACGACCAATTTCAATCAAAATTACCACCCTTGTAGATTGGCATTCCTTCAGTAAGGTGTGTAAGTTCCATGAAGATCGCCTGATAAAAAATATATATATATATTAAAAAAAAAGACAGCAGCTTTATATTTAAAATTATTTATGATGTAATATCAAAATATAAAAAATAATACATACTAACCTAATATAATTGGTCTGAAATATGCAACATCAAGAGCAGTGCTCTAAGATCTTGAGTGACAGGTGCCGCAGGTGCCGCAGGTGTGGCAGGTGCCGCAGGTGGTGTGGCAGGTGCCGCAGGTGGTGTGGTAGGTGTGACAGGTGCCGCAGGTGGTGTGGCAGGTGCCGCAGTTGGTGTGGCAGGTGCCGCAGGAGGTGTGGCAGGTGCCGCAGGAGGTGTGGCAGGTGCCGCAGGAGTGGCAGGTGCCGCAGGAGGTGTGGCAGGTGCCGCAGGAGGTGTGGCAGGTGCCGCAGGAGTGGCAGGTGCCGCAGGAGGTGTGGCAGGTGCCGCAGGAGGTGTGGCAGGTGCCGCAGGAGTGACAGGTGTGGCAGGTGCCTCAGGAGGTGTGGCAGGTGCCGCAGGTGGTGTGGCAGGTGCCGCAGGTGGTGTGGCTGCATGGGAGTGTGAGGGAGTGAGGTGAGGTGTGTTGTGGGGTGGGAGGCTCCTCACAGCGAGCCCTCCTCTCATCTTCACTCAAGAGAAAAACCCTGTATTGCCTCAGTGCGGCTTTACGCTCCTTCTTTACTTGGCTAGCACATAGAGCTCTTGCCTTTAGAGCTTTCAACTTGTCCGATACTTTAACCATTGTGCAGTAGATGCTACAAAATACATTCTACAGGACGATCTGTGAGAGTGCATCAGGGATACATCCACCTGCACAGACACAGAGGGGGTGACTGAGCCAGTTATCGGCTTATCCTCCCACCCTCTCACCCAAGACTGTTGCCAATGAGTGAATTTATAATTTGTATATGCATAAGATATTTTCCACTCTATTACGAAATACTAGACGCTTACAACGTATGACGCATCACACTACGGCGCACCCGAGCCGCGAGGACCAGATTTGGGACGATTGTGGCTGGAAAATTTACTCTAATTACGTTATTTATTATCATAACATTAAACGGTTTGCACCACGGTGTTGCCAGAACGATGTAGTATTTTTAGAAATTTTTCAGAAATTTCGTGTTTGGCCGAATTTTTTTATTTGAACTGCCCCCTGAAGGTGGTGATAAAGATGGTGGTGCAGATGGTGGTGCAGAGGGTGGTGCAGATGGTGAGGAGGACGAGAGGATGGTGGAGTGGGGAATGGTTGGAAGGCCGAGGAGATGGGTGGGGGGGGGGAATGGTGGGCAGGACTAGGAAGTTTGCTGTGGCTCAGCAACTCACATGCGTTTCTGAGCCACAGCAACGCATGGCCGGGTATTGCTAGTATACATATAAAATATCAAAGTAGCTCATTTTTATGGAACCCCGGAACACATGCACGCATGCATACACGCACGTATGCACACAC
>WNGS01163751.1:0-13349 GCA_020271785.1 Procambarus virginalis | reverse complement strand
GCGCCCGGGATCGACCCCAGGACCACAGGATCACAAATCCAGCGTGCTGTCCGCTCGGCCGACCGGCTCCCGTGGTAGGAGAAGAAAAGATTAAAGTGTTCAGTAAGAATCCACAAGGTCTTCTCTGAATGCACTTTGTTTTCTTCTTCGAGGAAAAGGGTCCCTGCAATTGCACCAGAGGTGGTACCCCTATTACATTATACAATATATAATGTTCAGGGAAGTGCATGATTTATTTATTTCACAAAGTTAACGCATCGTATATTCCACACCAGAGTTTTGAAAAATCTTTTACCTGAATTTACCTGAGGGGCCAGTAATAATAGTGACCTCGATGAGGACAGGAAGCCGGCGGCTTGTTAAAGGTCCCTCCATTTGTCCTGATGATCTTTTCCAGCTGTATTTTAAAGTCCGGCAGATATTTTTGGCATTTTTGCGAGCAGGTCAACAGTATCAAGACTGAGAAGACAATATATACGATGGTATCCAAAGGAATTTAATATCAAATCTATTTTCTTTAGCAGCTTAAACATTCAAATATCAGACTTTTTCTGGCTATTACTTGGTTACACCGGCCAGCAGACCACTGGACGTTGGTTAGACCAGCCAGGAGACCACTGCATTAACCACTGGACGTTGGTTAGACCGGCCAGGAGACCACTGGACCGTGGGTCCAGTACAACCCATGGGATTGGTATTAGGTGCATAATAAATGAACAAAAAAAAGAAAGCTTTGTCTTTTTAAATTTTAGTCGTAATGTTAATAATAATAATAATAATAATAATAATAATAATAATAATAATAATAATAATAATAATAATAATTAATAGTCATTTTGATGCTTCCTGCTTTACCCGAGGGTCACTAATCTTAGTGACCTCGACGAGGACAGGAAGCCGGCGGCTAGTCGAAGGTCCCACGCCCTCCCTCCATTTGCCTTGATGAGCTTTTCCCGGTAGATTTTAAAACAGCTTCATGCTGTTGAGATGACGCCCTTACCGATAACTTGGTCACTCTTACGTCCTTACCCAAACCTGGTCACTCTCTCGTCCTTACCCATAACTTGGTCACTCTCTCGTCCTTACCCATAACTTGGTCACTCTCATGTCCTTACCCATAACCTGGTTACTCTCAGGTCCTTACCCATAACCTGGTCACTCTCAGGTCCTTACCCATAACTTGGTCACTCTCATGTCCTTACCCAAAACCTGGTCACTCTCTCGTCCTTACCCATAACTTGGTCACTCTCATGTCCTTACCCATAACCTGGTCACTCTCAGGTCCTTACCCATAACCTGGTCACTCTCAGGTCCTTACCCATAACCTGGTCACTCTCAGGTCCTTACCCATAACTTGGTTACTCTCATGTCCTTACCCATAACCTGGTCACTCTCATGTCCTTACCCATAACCTGGTCACTCTCTCGTCCTTACCCATAACTTGGTCACTCTCATGTCCTTACCCATAACTTGGTCACTCTCAGGTCCTTACCCATAACCTGGTCACTCTCAGGTCCTTACCCATAACTTGGTTACTCTCATGTCCTTACCCATAACCTGGTCACTCTCAGGTCCTTACCCATAACTTGGTTACTCTTACGTCCTTACCCATAACCTGATCACTCACGTCCTTACCCATAACCTGGTCACTCACGCCCTTACCCATAACCTGGTCACTCACGTCCTTACCCATAACCTGGTCACTCTTACGTCCTTACCCATAACCTGGTTACTCTCACGTCCTTACCCATAACCTGGTCACTCTTACGTCCTTACCCATAACTTGGTTACTCTCATGTCCTTACCCATAACCTGGTCACTCTTACGTCCTTACCCATAACTTGGTTACTCTCACGTCCTTACCCATAACCTGGTCACTCTTACGTCCTTACCCATAACTTGGTTACTCTCACGTCCTTACCCATAACTTGGTTACTCTCATGTCCTTACCCATAACTTGGTTACTCTCATGTCCTTACCCATAACTTGGTTACTCTCACGTCCTTACCCATAACTTGGTTACTCTCAGGTCCTTACCCATAACTTGGTTACTCTCATGTCCTTACCCATAACTTGGTTACTCTCACGTCCTTACCCATAACTTGGTTACTCTCACGTCCTTACCCATAACTTGGTTACTCTCATGTCCTTACCCATAACTTGGTTACTCTCAGGTCCTTACCCATAACTTGGTCACTCTCAGGTCCTTACCCATAACTTGGTTACTCTCAGGTCCTTACCCATAACTTGGTCACTCTTACGTCCTTACCCATAACTTGGTCACTCTCAGGTCCTTACCCATAACCTGGTTACTCTCAGGTCCTTACCCATAACTTGGTCACTCTCAGGTCCTTACCCATAACTTGGTTACTCTCAGGTCCTTACCCATAACTTGGTCACTCTTACGTCCTTACCCATAACTTGGTCACTCTCAGGTCCTTACCCATAACCTGGTTACTCTCAGGTCCTTACCCATAACTTGGTCACTCTCAGGTCCTTACCCATAACTTGGTTACTCTCAGGTCCTTACCCATAACTTGGTTACTCTCATGTCCTTACCCATAACTTGGTCACTCTCAGGTCCTTACCCATAACTTGGTTACTCTCATGTCCTTACCCATAACTTGGTCACTCTTACGTCCTTACCCATAACTTGGTCACTCTCAGGTCCTTACCCATAACTTGGTTACTCTCATGTCCTTACCCATAACTTGGTTACTCTCATGTCCTTACCCATAACTTGGTTACTCTCAGGTCCTTACCCATAACCTGGTTACTCTCATGTCCTTACCCATAACTTGGTTACTCTCAGGTCCTTACCCATAACTTGGTTACTCTCATGTCCTTACCCATAACTTGGTTACTCTCATGTCCTTACCCATAACTTGGTTACTCTCAGGTCCTTACCCATAACCTGGTTACTCTCATGTCCTTACCCATAACTTGGTTACTCTCAGGTCCTTACCCATAACCTGGTCACTCTCAGGTCCTTACCCATAACCTGGTTACTCTCATGTCCTTACCCATAACTTGGTTACTCTCAGGTCCTTACCCATAACCTGGTTACTCTCATGTCCTTACCCATAACTTGGTTACTCTCAGGTCCTTACCCATAACCTGGTTACTCTCATGTCCTTACCCATAACTTGGTCACTCTTACGTCCTTACCCATAACCTGGTCACTCTCACGCCCTTACCCATAACTTGGCTACCCTCACTGATGCTTATCTTTGTTAACTGTGTTAACACCGTAGCGAGTAACCTCTCCTGGGTACGTGTACCAAGTCTGCCAAGATCCACAAAGATATCTCAGTTATCCCACAGTTATCGCAGCTTAATCCACCATTAATGCTCTTCAGTACATATGCAATTTTTTTTGTATGAACTTTGCTACATTATAAAATCAAAATACGCCATTTATTTTCCCTCTCCTTGTATGGACCTGAGGTAGTTATCTTGAGATGATAGTTATCTTAAGATGATTTTGGGGCTTTAGTGTCCCCGCGGCCCGGTCCTCGACCAGGCCTACAGGTGTGTAAAACATGCTATACGGCTTTGTTTGAAACTTCAATTTCCGCGCCGAAAATTGGAGACGATTCCAATTTTGATGGAGACAAAAGATGGAGACAATTTTCTCCCTGTAGGGAACTTCGACTCTGCTCTCATACTGATTTATTAACATACTTATTGACATTACAACCCCCAATGATGACTCGCATACTGTAGTTTTGCAAAGTTTCAGGGGATTATAGTTCATTGTGTATATACAGTGAGAGATGTAGAATATTATAGTCACAAGAGCGGATAAATGATACATAAAACATTCTAGCAAGTCTCACGTTAATTCCATGATTGACACCAACAAGGACCCGCAAGGGCTTTAATCTCTCCCACAGTCTCCTCTTGAGAGAAGAAAGGTACCCAGGGTCGTTAATGGGGACACCAAGGTACCCCGGGGTCGTTAATGGGGACACCAAGGTACCCCAGGGTCGTTAATGGGCACACCAAGGTACCCGGGTCGTTAATGGGGACACCAAGGGTACCCCGAGGTCGTAATGGGGACACCAAGGTACCCCGGGGTCGTTAATGGGGACACCAAGGTACCCGGGGTCGTTAATGGGGACACCAAGGTACCCCAGGGTCGTTAATGGGCACACCAAGGTACCCGGGGTCGTTAATGGGGACACCAAGGTACCGGGGTCGTTAATGGGGACACCAAGGTACCCCGGGGTCGTTAATGGGACACCAAGGTACCCGGGGTCGTTAATGGGGACACCAAGGTACCCGGGGTCGTTAATGGGCACACCAAGGTACCCGGGGTCGTTAATGGGGACACAAGGTATCTGTAAGACTCGCAGTTCTCAGGTGCTCGCCCATCTATATGATAATTAGATGGTGGAACAGAGCATGGATTGAGGGCACCAGTTTTCTGTACAGAGATAAGGAGGCCACATTCCTCAGCTCCGCTCCTTAAAAATACCAAAGGCAGCCAATGTATGTTACCCAAATTCTTTAGTATTACGTAAGTAATGAAATAATGCGGTATATTTACCCACTATATTATTGGTGCTGAATGTAGAACATCAGAAAACATATTTTACTCTGAAATAATTAAATTTCATATTGAAATTAGAGGAAAATATGTGGCAGGAGACGCCATAGGAAGTCAATGATCCGCCGTCGACAATGTTGTGGAGTGTTACGCTAAATATTATTGTACATATACATTCTACTAGTTAATATCACCAATTAAATTTACGACAAATTGAACAGAGAAGTGCGACGACTGGATCACTGTGTACAGGAGGCTGATATGCCAGGACACACTCTCCAAGCAACAATATATCTTGGATAAGTCGCTCCACAACATTGACGCTCGGATCGTCGGCTTCCTATGGCATTACCTGCCTCATATTGTCGTCTACAGGTTATTTCAGACTAAAAAGCTTTTTCTTTTCTGTATTCAGCACCAACATTCTAGTTGGTTTATACCGAATTTCTTCATTACTTATGTAATGTTAGGAGCCTTTGAATAGCACTGGGTAATTCTACGGACCCCTCAGCTCTAGTAGCAAAAGCATCGAGCAGAACTGACATTCTAGGCTCGGAAGCGGCCTGTAAACATATATCACCAACATAAGAGATGACCGTGTCTTCATTATTAGTTGGAAGATCTTTAATAAGTTCATGCATTAGAACGTTAAACAATAAGGGGCTGAGGACTCCGCCTTGTGGAGTTCCCAGTGTTTACTCTCTGTGCTTTTAACACCATTAAACAAAACTTCTGTGGAAATAAACATGCCAATTATCTGTGCTCTAGAATCGAGAATCGAACCGTAGACCCCCAAGCGTGCGAGTCCAAACCTCTATCGACCGAGATAAGACTACTCAATAGCTCTTACGGGCTATTCATGCCCGTGCCACCTCTTGGGTGGCTTAATCTTTATCAATCAATTACTTAATAGCTCGGTCGATAGAGCTTCGGTCTCCCACACGTGGGTTCACGGTTACAATCTCCTAGAGCCTCGTGGAATGGAAAACATAAGTTGTTCGATTAGCCAAATAAATCTTGATCCATTTCAGTAATTTATCTTGTATTCCTAGCTCGGCTAGCTGCTCTAGTGTGATATCCTTGTTTACAGTGTCAAAGGCTGCTGCTAGATCGGTGAAGACTGCTTGATCGGTGAAGACTGCTTGATCGACGAAGACTGCTGGAGTTCGAATACCAGCAAAGTATTCAGCAAAACAGTGTTGTGTACCTGCCATAAATCAAAGTTGTAGTGACGGTTGCCCTGTGTACGAACCATGCGTCTGTTAATGACAATGCATTAAGGCACTCTACAAATACACGATGTGAGAGATATATTGAGATTAGAGATAGTCAGAGATACGAGAGGAGCTGCCTCGTATGGGCAACACGGCTTCTGAAGTTACCTTCATTCTTATGTTCTTATCTGGGTCTATAATTATCTGAATGTGGTGTCAGGATCGGAGCCATGTGATAGTCTTTGTCATAAAATCACAGAAAATATATATATCTCTTTCTCTCCATCTCCATATCGCTATCTCCCACTATCTGTTTCTCTCAATCTGTATCTCTAAAAAAATATAATTGTCTACCATTGTCATGATCCCGTACCACAGATCGTTCCCCCTGCAAAGTTGGCTGAGGTTAGGCCTAAGTGTCTGGTCTCCAACTTAGGACAGATAGACATTCTCTTTTATAATATAGACTATGGGGTACCAGGCATTGCCATAGTCTATCTGTCTCCCATCTGTCCATCTATCTATCCATAGATCCATCTATCCTAGCCATCTGTACATGGAAGTGATTGTATACTGTGTATGCGGTAAATCACTGCTGGTATATGTTAGTAGATCTGTATGCTATTAGTGTTTTCATACAGTTGTATTAGCATACAACCCTCTGATGTTTGGTGGGGTTGTTGTGTATATCGTGTGTTAGACGTGTATAGGGCTGCTGTATATCGCGGTTGTATCAATGTTGTTGCTGGTAGCAATGTGCAATTAAGGCATTCAGTCTTCAGTTGATGCTACGAATGTTGCAACTGGGAAAGTTAATTTTCCTTAACTTTGGGAATGTTGGAATGTTGTTCCTCTGTGGGACTATTGTACACGGGACCACTGTGCATATTGTGCACCTGTGACCATTGTAACTTTAACCTATGTACCTTTAACCAGTGTACTTTAACCAGTGTACCTATTGATCGGTGTCTCTTTGAACAACGCATTTGGCGAAAAGCCCCACCACCTGGGTTCCCCTAAGATATCTTCTAGGTGACATTGACCAGAGAGGTTCTGGGCCTCCGGACAGGATAGCCTCTGGCAGAGAGATAGCAACTCCGGCAGGTGTACTGAAATATCTTAGTTCCATACACCGAATTCCAATATCGCGCCCCCCACAAGGGAGAGATCAGTCTCTGATACAATGACCCAGACGTTCCAGGAGGTTTGGGGGAAGAACAGACAAGTACCCCCACAGACAGGTACCCCACAGACAGGTACCCACAAGCAGGTACCCCACAAGCAGGTACCCCACAGACAGGTACCCCACAGACAGGTACCCCACAAGCAGGTACCCCACAGACAGGTACCCCACAGACAGGTACCCCACAAGCAGGTACCCCACAGACAGGTACCCCACAGACAGGTACCCCACAAGCAGGTACCCCACAGACAGGTACCCCACAAGCAGGTACCCCACAAGCAGGTACCCCACAGACAGGTACCCCACAGACAGGTACCCCACAAGCAGGTACCCCACAAGCAGGTACCCCACAGACAGGTACCCCACAGACAGGTACCCCACAAGCAGGTACCCCACAAGCAGGTACCCCACAAGCAGGTACCCACTGGAAAGATCTGTGATGCCCGGGGGACCAATCAGGACATCTGACCTTCGGATTCCCTTTGATCCCAAGATAAAATTGACATGTTTGCTGCGAAGAAGCCAAGTCGCTGGTCAGGTCAGGTTTGCTGCAAAGTCGCTGGTCAGGTTCGACTCCCAGTTGCCGGGAAACAGGGAGTAGGCCTATACTGGTGGCCATACACGACAAACATACGACAGTCGTATTGTAGTGCCTGTCTTTGTAAACTGTGTATACTGGTGTACTTTTTTTCTACCACAGACGTGGCCACACATTTATAATGCTAACCAGCATATATACATTTTCTTCTGTCCTCTATGGACAGTGTTAGAGATGTGTTAAACATATAGTTCAAGGGTTTATTGAACAATCAACCACAGAAGGTGAGTCGGTGCTTTTAAAATGCTAAGCTAACCTACATACGTAAATACATAGATACACAGATTTACGTATGCCTTACATAAAGTGTTCGATGTGTCTTTTGCATAGTGTCATTAATGTACATTTACAAAGGTGAAATGTAATTCTGATCAGCTTCCATATATACTTTATACCCATACTCTCTTGAGTATGGGTATACACACACATATACATACACACACACATATACATACATATATACACACACATGCATTCACATACATTTGTCTCATTTACTCTGACAGGGTGAGATAGCTGATAAAGAAACTAGTGTGCAATTAAGCACCTTAATCACTGAAGGTGATTAAGGTGCTTTTACAAGCTCAGGTTATATAGTTACATCATATACATACATTGTATAATTGATATATTACATGGTCAATCTTGGGGTACAAGTCCAATATATCATCAAGTGTTCCAGTACTCATATAGTAATTACAGAGTTCAGCATACCTTAGCCCAGGGGGGCGAAAGTCAGCCAGTATGGGACATTCTACAATATAATGTTCAAGAGAGTGCATGTTTTCTCTTTCACAAAGTTGACACATTGTGTACTCGACATTTGGATTTTGGGAAAGCTGCCAGATACGTCTATATCCAAGGCGTATTCTGGCCACTATAACATCACATTGCCGGGTTCTTGTTCTATTAGTCCCATATGTGAATGTCTCCTCACGATATCTATCATAATATTTAACTGGTGTACTGAACATTCTGTGTAACAAGACACACTGCCTGGTGGGATACAGGTTAAGTGGACACAGTGCCTGGTGGGATACAGACTTAATAGCAGTCTCAAGTACCGTCTACTGGAAGGTCGGGGCCAGCAGGTCGGGGCCAGCAGGTCTGGACGACCCGGTCTTTACTGCTAGGACATTCAACAATCCGGAATGTCGATCTGGCAGCCAGGTCCTTCCTGGAGGGTGTGACAATGTCTAGGGTCTGGCATGCGTGACGCGCGTGTCTGCTAGTTCCACGTTGACTACGGCGTCCGTCCGCCCCACTCGTTGACGTTATGTACTTTACCTTGGGGCTTTGGAGGTCTGTGGAGGCAGCTCTTGATGTCATGTACTCTCCCCTGTGGCTTTGGACGTCTGTGGAGGCAGGTCTTGATCTCATGTACTCTCCCTTGTGGCTTTGGACGTCTGTGGAGGCAGCTCTTGATGTCAGTTTATCGCGTGCAGCAGACTGGCGTTGATTTCAGGTGCACGTCGATAGGTTTTAGTCCCATATGGCAACTCTGGCATTGCTTTAGGCCCACTTGTAACAAATGGCCTGTTCGTGGTGGCTTAGCGAGGTAGGAAGTGCATACTCCAGGGACAGGTATAAGCCGCAAGTGATCTTCCGACGAATATGTAAATGTCCCCATACAGTGTTGTGGCAAGCAACAAGTCCCTCGCCTGTAACTTAATCCTACTTGTTAGTTATTGAGACGTTTATGGCATAGTACCGGCAACACGGAAGGTGCCCCAAGGTCCAATTCCCGCCAAACACACTACGTAACCACGACTTGTTCGAACAAATTTTAACAGCTAACAAATTGTAACAACCAATATATAACATGTTACAACGTTTTAATACGTCATACAAACGTTATAACAAGGTGTAACGACTTTATTACAAGTTGTAACAAGCGGAAAATGGGGACAGTTACGATGTGTGTTCGCAGGGTTAAGCCCTTAAGGTGGGGCGGGCTTCTGACTAGCGCCTCAACCATAATTTCATAGGACCTGTAAATAGTGGTTCACTGCAAATTATATACTACTAAATTGCATATACTACCAAGATTCTGATCGATGTATCCCAAGTTTGGCTCCCAGCCGTGGTTAGTGACACACCCCTCCCACCCCCCTCCAGGTGCATGCGTTCGGACTCTAATTGGCGAACGAACAATTGAACAATGACACAAACTCAGAAATGTAAATTGTCGAACATAATGGATATTAGAGTTCAGTTCCTGAATCCTTTATGTGATTTGTTGGGGGTCCGCCGCCGACGGGATGGGTATGGGGTCCGCCACCGCCCACGTGATGGGTATGGGGTCCGCCACCGCCTACGTGATGGGTATGGGGTCCGCCACCGCCCACGTGATGGGTATGGGCTCCGCCATCGCTCACGTGATGGGTATGGGGTCCGCCACAGCCCACATGATGGTATGGGGTCCGCCACCGCCCACGTGATGGGTATGGGGTCCGCCACCGCCTACGTGATGGGTATGGGGTCCGCCGCCGACGGGATGGGTATTGGGTCCGCCACCACCCACGTGATGGGTATGGGGTCCACCACCACCCACAAGATGGGTATGGGGTCCCACCACCACCCACCGGATGGGTATGGGGTCCCACCACCACCCACAGGATGGGGATGAGGTCCCACCACCATCACTCACGGGATGGGTATGGGGTCCACTACCACCCACAGGATGGGTATAGGGTCCACCACCACCCACCGGATGGGTATGGGGTCCACCACCACCACTCACATGATGGGTATGGGGTCCACCACCACCCACGGGATGGGTATGGGGTCCCAGACGTGCCCCAAGACTTTCATGGGGATTTAAGACATACCTCCATATTCCTGGATCTTTCCAGTGCCAAGGTTAATCCTTTCACTCCTGAGGATAGCCTGTCCTTGTGGGAGTCTGCTCCACACACACACCAGAAGTGGACACAAATCATACTACAACGTATTGTAATTATGAGGAAAATATCTGTATATGTTTAAATAGTACTTGGCGGGACACGAGGACAAGGAGCTGGGATATGAGGACAAGGAGCTGGTATATGAGGACAAGGAGCTGGTATATGAGGACAAGGACCTGGGATATGAGGACAAGGGGCTGGGATATGAGAACAAGGAGCAGGGATATGAGGACAAGGAGCTGGGATATGAGAACAAGGAGCAGGGATATGAGGACAAGGAGCTGGTATATGAGGACAAGGAGCTGGTATATGAGGACAAGGAGCTGGGATATGAGGACAAGGACCTGGGATATGAGGACAAGGGGCTGGGATATGAGGACAAGGGGCTGGGATATGAAGACAAGGAGCTGGGATATAAGGACAAGGACCTGGGATATGAGGACAAGGAGCAGGGATATAAGGACAAGGAGCTGGGATATGAGAACAAGGAGCTGGGATATAAGGACAAGGAGCTGTGATATTATGACAAGGAGCTGGGATATGAGGACAAGGAGCTGTGATATTATGACAAGGAGCTGGGATATGAGGACAAGGAGCTGTGATATTATGACAAGGAGCTGGGATATAAGGACAAGGAGCTGGGATATGAGGACAAGGAGCAGGGATATAAGGACAAGGAGCTGGGATATGTGGACAAAGAGCTAAGAAATGAGGACAAGGAGGGGATATGAGAACAAGGAGCAGGGATATGAGGACAAGGAGCTGGTATATGAGGACAAGGAGCTGGTATATGAGGACAAGGAGCTGGTATATGAGGACAAGGAGCTGGGATATGAGGACAAGGACCTGGGATGTGAGGACAAGGACTGGGATATGAGGACAAGGGGCTGGGATATGAGGACAAGGACCTGGGATATGAGGACAAGGGGCTGGGATGTGAGGACAAGGGCTGGGATATGAGGACAAGGAGCTGTGATATTATGACAAGGAGCTGGGATATTATGACAAGGAGCTGGATATAAGGACAAGGAGCTGGGATATGATTACAAGGAGCTGTGATATATGACAAGGAGCTGGGATATGAGGACAAGGAGCTGGGATATGAGGACAAGGAGCTGTGATATTATGACAAGGAGCTGGGATATGAGGACAATTAGCTGTGATATATGACAAGGAGCTGGGATAAAGGACAAGGAGCTGGGATATTATGACAAGGAGCTGGGATATAAGGACAAGGAGCTGGGATATGAGGACAAGGAGCAGGGATATGAGGACAAGGAGCTGGGATATGAGGACAAGGAGTGGGATATTAGGACAGGAGCTGGGATATGAGGACAAGGAGCTGTGATATGAGGACAAGAGCTGGGAAATGAGGACAATTAGCTGTGATATTATGACAAGGAGCTGGGATATAAGGACAAGGAGCTGGGATATTATGACAGGAGCTGGGATATAAGGACAAGGAGCTGGGATGAGGACAAGGAGCAGGGATATGAGGACAAGGAGCTGGGATATGAGGACAAGGAGCTGGGATATTAGGACAAGGAGCTGGGATATGAGGACAAGGAGCTGTGATATGAGGACAAGGAGCTGGGATATGAGGACAATTAGCTGTGTATTATGACAAGGAGCTGGGATATAAGGACAAGGAGCTGGGATATTATGACAAGGAGCTGGGATATGAGGACAAGGAGCAGGGATATGAGGTCAAGGAGCAGGGATATGAGGACAAGGAGCTGGGATATGAGGACAAGGAGCTGGGATATGAGGACAAGGAGCTGGGATTGAGGACAAGGAGCTGGGATATGAGGACAAGGAGCTGGGATATGAGGACAAGGAGCTGGGTATGAGGACAAGGAGCAGGGGACATATGATGACAGACAGGTGATGGGATAAGGAACAGATATGCTCGACAACGCGTCATGCCACACCCAAGGGCCGCCCGCGCCACACCCAAGGGCCGCCCGCGCCACACCCAAGGGCCGCCCGCGCCACACCCAAGGGCCGCCCGCGCCACACCCAAGGGCCGCCCGCGCCACAACCAAGGGCCGCCCGCGCCACACCAAGGGCCGCCGCGCCACACCCAAGGGCCGCCCGCGCCACACCCAAGGGCCGCCCGCGCCACTCCCAAGGGCCGCCCGCGCCACACCCAAGGGCCGCCCGCGCCACTCCCCAAGGGCCGCCCGCGCCACACCCAAGGGCCGCCCGCGCCACACCCAAGGGCCGCCCGCGCCACACCCAAGGGCCGCCCGCGCCACACCCAAGGGCCACCCGCGCCACACCCAAGGGCCGCCCGCGCCACTCCCAAGGGCCGCCCGCGCCACACCCAAGGGCCGCCCGCGCCACACCCAAGGGCCACCCGCGCCACACCCAAGGGCCGCCCGCGCCACTCCCAAGGGCCGCCCGCGCCACACCCAAGGGCCGCCCGCGCCACACCCAAGGCCGCCCGCGCCACTCCCAAGGGCCGCCCGCGCCACACCCAAGGGCCGCCCGCGCCACACCCAAGGGCCGCCCGCGCCACACCCTGCGAGGGAGCCCCCCCCCCTCCTGACACTGAACGAAAAGATATGAAAAGAAAACTTTTTCAGGACTTTTTTTTTGGACAATAATTGAAGGCTTGCCTCCCCTACCTCCAGGGTAGGGGGAGGCAAGGCACAAACCACACTACCACCAAAACTGGACGAACCACTACCAAAACAACACACCCTGGACCTGGGTAGAGTGGGGGAGAACTACCAAAGCCCACCAGAAGTGACACGCAATGTGGGAAATCATTCATATTTGCAAACATACAAGGTCTAAAGTCAAAGTCAAGAATAAAGTTAAGTTCATAAATGGCCTCCTAATTGAATCGAACTCAATATTTGGTGCATTACAGAAACCCACACAAAAGATC
>WNGS01163748.1:0-20502 GCA_020271785.1 Procambarus virginalis | reverse complement strand
ATGAGTGCCGACCTGTCTATATACTATCACGCAATATCAGCCTCTGATAGCTGCCAGGGCTCCAGGGCTCACCCGCAGACATGCCACAAAAACATGAAATCGTTCGACAAAGGAATTCAAGTGCAGTCATCCGACCTGGGGCAGGACATTTAACCTTATAGTGCGAGCCTCCGCACGTGGCCATGCGCATTGTAGCCAGGGTACATTGCATACTACACCATATGTGGTATCCATAGACGGTATTCCGTGCGACGATTCTATCATACTAGCACCACCTGGGTTTTCCCCGCAAACCTTGATACCCACGGTTCACAACTTTTGACAAGAATTCAGCCTGGACTGAACTGAGAAAACTTGAAAACGATGGGCGATCAGCAAAACCAAAGGTTCCACTGTGTACCTCGTAGTTTGACAAGAGCTGCCACCAGTGGATCAGAAACTGAATAACATCCTTAGGGAAGAGGTGCGGAGAAAACGCGCAGGTAGACAAAATAGACTAAGGTCAAAGTCAAATCTATACTGAACTGGCCAGCATCATCTGTCTGACATGCGAAACAGGCACCAACATAAAATGCCACCACTTACTTCCCACGGCCATGGGAGCAAGATCCTGGGGCATGGGTCCAAACGTGATCTGCAAGGCAACAAGGCCTCTGTGCTCTCGGACCACCCAAACCCCCAGATATGATCGCTGCAATTTTATGTTATTGCGCGTCCAAAAACTAGCTATAAAATTTGACTCAAACCTATCGGTAACCTACCTAACCTAATCTATCCAAACCTAATATCCATTCAACACCCATGTATGTTCATGTTAGTTCTGATATACATAGATATTAGTTGTGAGTAAAGAACCAAACCTGGAAGCAAAATATTGCAAAATATATATTAACCAAAAAACTCACTGCCATAACATCAGACATTGGCGCTACCTAGGCCAGGCAGCTGCATATTTCCTGGCTATTAGGGCATGACCATAAATCAAAATAACACCGAAGGCCTAACGTGCATGTTGGGCACTGAGGGTCGTGGCGACTGTTAGTGGGTGTCCTGGATTCTGCTTGTTCAGATATGGCAACTTTACTGAAGGTTTAACAATTGTCAGTTGGAGTTTAGCAAAGACAAGAACAATACTTCTAGATCCAGGGTGCACGTGGTCATGTAAGGTGTATATGGCTGTTGAACAGGTCATGTGGATAGCAGAGGTAGCACATTGTGACATTGGACTTGGTTCACAGATGTGGCTGTTCACTGGTCACATGTGGTTTTACTGAGCGTTGTCCAGCTTTTCACGGGCATCGAGCAAACCAGCAGGATGACGCGCTCCAGTGTACAGGCTTTGGGTCTTTCATTGCCTGCTTAGACACTCCTGTTTAGACCTTCACCTTGCAGACTTAATTATGGACCGACACTGACGAACTCTCACACTATCGATTCCCCTTCAGCACCTTCTCTGCTTCAGTCTTCTGTTACAACTATAGCCTATGACTTACGATACTGCATGATCAAAAGGGTTTCACCTTTCTCCGCTCCTGTTGCATCTGGATGCTACCTTTGCGGTATCTCTGATACAGTCACTCCATTTAATTCTTGAAATTAATTACACCACTGGATTCCAGCCACTTGCAAGAGGGGGGCATCAGTTAATGGAGTTCAGCCTACTGAGGATCACGAGCCAGAACCTAGCCCCCCTCAGAGAGGCAAAGGGAGCAATGGCCTATTGAAACCCCCGCGTGGTTGGGGGCATTCCATGTCTGCCATTACCCGGGATTGACACCCAGAAAGGTAGGCATAACAAAACAAACCCCACTTGGTAAGAAAAAGCGACCAAAAGCCAAATGGGGAGGCAGAACTTCCCCCCGCAACTTAAGAAAACAAGCTAACAAGCAAACGTCACACCTCACTGATGTGCCGCATGTCCACTCGGCTAACCCCCCTCCCCCAGGAGAAGGAAGGGGTAGCCCCGAACCCCTGCGCCGGCTACCCAAGCCATTCAGTTTGAAGGCTGATGCGGTCTGGATCGGACGTTGACTTTGGCTTCAAAGTTCTATGCAGTTCTGGGCCTTGTTGTGTATTTCTGCTGTGTGAGGCACATTGGCCAGGCCAATGGCCACATACTATGCTTTGAATAGTACTGGGGCTGCATGCACTCAGGGTTCTCTTCCCTGGTTGCCCTGCAAGTGCAGTACTACCTTTGGGTTCTAGGGTTCCCTTCCATAGAACTTTCGGGAACCACTTCCGTAGGGGTCTTTGCCGCTCGGCTCTTACCCCGCTCTTGGGGCCAGCTGCAGTTTTCATGGCCCTTGTTTGGTCTTGGGTAGGAAGCAGTATCATTTGCTGGTAGGGGCGCAAGGTACAGCACAGCTCGCCTACCAATGTGGCAGCTGGTTCTGTTCCTCTGAGGAGGATGTACTTTTCCATGGTTTATCTTTTTATTTTTGTTTCCTTGCCTGGAGGGGGGGGGGGTCTACCTTTTTGGCTGTAGGTTCACTTCTGTTGTTTGGATGGCCTCGCTTCTAGGCCCCTGTGATTGTACACATCACAGGGGTTCAGCTTTTAGCAGATTCTCTTGTTAGTTTGGGACCAGCAGATTTTGCTGTGCCTTGCCTGGGCTTCCTGTAGCAGTCAGCCTGCGGGCCCCCTGGAAAACCCCATTGGGGCTCATTAGACCCATGGATGCATCTTCCGAGTTCCACATCACCATGTGTGAATTTGAAGGTTGCTGTGTGCCCTTGTCTCAGGGTGACAGTCACCGCTTTTGCCTCAGTCATGCTGCCTGTTGGGTCACCGACACCTTTGACCCAGAGTCTTGCGAGTCGCACTCTTTGCTTGTTCTCCAATATACCCATTCTGATGATATTGCTATTCGTGTACAGGCAGCATCTTCGTTGCATGTCGGGTTTAGGTTGCTGCAATGAGCTAGGTTGGTCGCCCACCCAGATTCCCCGAGGCTGCCCCGTTTTAGTTATAGGGACCAGGACCTGGCGGCATTAGTCGCTTCGACTTTGATTTAGTCTGCACTCCCCGGTCCCTCCCCTGTTCACCCCTGCTTCTTCACCCCCCCACCCTCACTTCCGGCTCCCAAACGTCTAAGGGTTTCAAAGTTGAAGCAGGCTTTATTTCGTAATGAGACTTAAGCAGCTTAGTGGGCTGCCCTGTTCAGGTTGGGGATGGAGGCATTCAAGCCGGTTCCTCTTGTCAAGGCTTCTGGGTCCCACCAGGAGGCTCCTTTCTTTTCTGCCTTTTCCCTGGACTCTACATTCATTTTCTTCAGGGGTAGTGGGTATGGAGGACAGCTCTGCCCCGGGTCCCAATTTGTGGGATCCTGGGGCTGGGGAGGAGTTGACCCAGGGGGCTTGGGGCCCCCTTTGACCTCGTTTGTGTGTTGATGCCCTCTTTGCGGGGCTTGTTGTTGCAGGGGGAGGGATTTTCTTACCTCCCCTCCCTGTATGAATATGATTTGGGGTCAGCTCCTACCCGGGGCTTGGTTCAGGGTTTCCTTGGGTTCCTTGGCTCCCTCTTTCTGGAGGTTTTCTGCCTTTCGTATCTCACCTAAGGAGGTTTGGGACGCGCTTGCTGCTTTCTTCCTTTCTTCCAGATTCTGCCCTCGTGATCTGTCCTCATTTGAGTTTGGTTCTTCTTCCCTGTGTTGGGTGCGTTTGGAGGTTCCAGAGTCTTCCTGGCTGGCCGCACGATTGATTGGGGGAAAAACGTCTACCATTCTGCAGGTTTACCTGGGGGCGAGTTTGAGCATCTTAATCCGTGCTTGTTTGCCCTTTACTTCCATTGGCCTTGTGCAGCTGCACGTGCAAGTTCTTACCCTTTCAGCATCCTTGGTTGCTGAGGATTTGCGTGCCCGTGGGCATTTGGCCTTGGTCTTGCATTTCTTTTCCCTTCTCAAGCTGTCTTCGACCTGTCTTGAGAAGGATGTGAAAGCGTTGATTGCTGGGCCTTTGTCTGGTGCCATGACCTTCCATGACCTGACCTGACCTGCTGCCCGAAACGCTTTGCGTAATAGTGGCTTTAGGCATTGTATGTACTAGCTCTATCTATAAATCCATCACCTTTTGCATCTTACCTTGTATGTATGTACCTAACCTGAATAAAAATTTATTATTATTATTATTATTATATGACATCGGCAGATTGGGTCACGTTGTTTGCAGCGATTCTCTAGGAGGCGGTGTCTCTGTTCTTTGCTTCTCACCTCGTGTGTAGTCAGGCTGTGCTTGCTCTTTCTTTGGAATCCACTTGGGCCCCTGGCTCTTAGGTTTTCATCGCCGTTTTGTCCGTGCGGAGACTGCACACTCGGTTTCTGCAGGCAGCTTCGTCTATTTGTCATTCCATGTCGGACTTGTTGGTTCTCTGTGGCGGTCCTTCTCGGCCTTCTCAGATGGGTCATGCCACGGCTCGGGGTTCCGCTGATCGAGGTGGGCCCATTGGTTCCGGTTTCTGAGCTGGTGTTGCCTTCGGAGCCATCATTGTCTGGTCGGTGCAGTGATCGCTCTGTTCGTCGGTCGGCTTCTTGTAAGGGACGTCGGCCTTTTCCCAGTTCGCGCTGTTTGCTCATGCTGTTTGCTCGTGCTGTTTGCTCGCGCTGTTTGCTCATGCTTAGTCCCAGGATTTGTGGGCATTTCGGGTCGTCTCCACCAGACTGTGGTGGCGTTGGGCGGCTCTTTCTCCTTCGGGGAGGGGGCGGGGTTCGGGGCTTGCGGGGCAGGCTTCTTCCCCTGCGCTCCGTCAGGTTATCTTGGAGTGGGTGCGCTTGGATGTGGTTGAAATGATTTCCTGACTGTTTCCAGTGCGAAATGGGACTGTGCGGATCTGCGGTTCATTCTGGACTTGTCCAGTCTGAATCCCTGGATTCCTTGCCCGTCCTTTCAGATGATCACTCTGTTTCAGGTCTGCTTTCTCTTAGAGCCTTTGGCTTTGTTGTCTCTACCTTGGGAGTCATTGCAGCAGCTGCAGGGCCCGCCTTTAGCTGTTTTGGGGGGGTTCTTGTGTCACTCAGTGGCTGTTCGAGCAGTTGTGCGGAGTCTGGCCTTCGCCGAGCTTGTCGGGTCTGGCTTTTGACATGACAATGTTTTTATTCTTATGGTATTGGTAAGTGTTATTCCATTTGCCCTTATGTGCATATATCCCTTTAAAGCATTCTATTGCGAACAAATTGATACCAAAATGAACGACGTAACATGAAAATTGAGGCAATAAAACTGAAAAGAGTATTCACATTTTTGTGCGGGTGTTGTGGGTGTGTAGATGGGTGCTTGCTCACTGGTAACGCTTGGCAGTTTTTTGGGTTTGCTGTGGGGTGGCATGCTAGGCCTTTTGCCCTTATATGCACATCCCTTTAGAGAATTTATTGCGAACAATTTAATACTAAAATCAACGACGTAACACGAAAATTGAGATGATAAAACTTAAAAGAGTATACATATTTTAGTGCGGGTGCGCGCTCACGGGGAAAACCTCGGCTGACCTTGGGGTGAGCTGGGGCTTGTGCACCGGGCAAGGCAAAGTGTTAACAAGGTTAGCACGGGTCATCGTGTCCCCAGCATGTCATGGCCCAGCTACAGTAGTTAGGTGTAGTGGTTGGTCTTCCTGGATGACTGGTTGGTTTGGGCTCCCAGTCAGTCCGTTTATCAACTGGCCAGGGATCTGGCTCTTCACCAGCTGACTGAGTTTGGGTTCTTGGTAAACTAATGGAAATTCAATTTGGTTCCATCCTAGGTTTGGACTTGACTAGGCCATGTTTTGGATTCTCAGTAGGTTTCACTTTACCTACTCCAGTAGCCATGCTCCTTTTTTGGCTTCGCCGCCGTTTAGTGTTGGATCAGCGTTGAACAGTTGTTGATTAGGTACATTCCGTTAAGCACACAGTTTTTGCGTGTGTGAGTCAAGCATGGGAGAGTTTGCACCCATGTGACATATTGAGGAAGATTATGATTCTTCTGAGCTGTATGCTCTAGCTTCATTTGGACTGTTTATTGCCTGAACCGAGGAGGGGTCACTTCGATCCTTCTTCCTGTGTAGCTGAAGCTGTATATAGTTCATATTTTGGATTTTCTGGATTTGGTTCTCTGAGGTGTTGTTTCTCAGTGCGTGTCCAATGTTCTCGTGGACAGGCTCTCTTGTTTCTATCCCTTTTCCACAGAATGGACTACCAATGATGTGTCCTTCTGTAAGCTTTGCGAAAAGTTCAGATGTCCCAATGTGGATCTCATTTGTATTGGCATGGAATTGGTGCCTTCCCTCCTTTGTGGCTTCATTCCCCAATTGCAAGGCTCTTCTTGTGCATGCTTTTTGGCTGGACTGTTCGAAGTGGTAGTTCCTTTACGTTTTTTCCCCAGGTTCGGCTATTTCTCTTGGTCCTTACTAAATTGGAATTTTACAAGGGGAAGGTGGTCCTTCTGGTTCCTTGGTAGCCAGCTCAGCCTTGGTTTCCAGTTCGTCTTGCTTTGTGTCTGAACCCGGATGATTTTCTGTGCCTCCACCACCTGAAAAGCTTGCTGTAAAGATAAATATTGAAAATTTCAAGGCTAATTCTGATTGGGTATGTAGATTTAAAGAGGCATGGCATCATTAACAAGAAAATTTGTTGTGAGGTATTAAATGCAGAAGTTGAAAGTGAAAAGTTTTATAGTAAATAACTTAAGTCTTTACAGATATTACTGTTAGTTGATATTTTACCTGTAATTACAATACATAATAATGGTAAGTGTGTTCACATTTAAAGTTATTTTTGTGATTACAGTGCAGGATGTTTAATTTTTTTCCCCACAAAGGGCAAAGTTGGCCATATTTAGTGCAAAGGCCATAGGAGCATTGTACTCATGAACCAGTTCATTCTTGAGTCTCTAGTTACTACCACACACCCAGTGAGACCGAAGGTTTGTTTCTCATTTAATTGGACTTTTGTAGCCAGTGAGGCTATTGTTATATAAATATAATTAAATATGAATACCTCCCTTCTCAGGAATTGCCAAGCCTGTACTACCTACAAGCATAACTCTGCCTCACTGTGTGCCTTTTGTATAAAGTTTGTACTCATTAATATGACCGGTAATGAAGTATGGTAATCTTCAGGAAGGGAAGAAGAAAGGAGCCAAGTTAGACTTCAAAGATCTGAGTATTGTGCAGCAAAGCCTTGAGCTGCTCAAGAGTCACATAAAACAGGTGAGTGGTTAATACATTTTGCTTTAGTAAGAACAAATTTTTTTGCTGGAAGTGGATCAGATGTATTTAGTTACTCAAAGAAAAATTACTGAACCCTTGCCTTGAACATACCATTCTCAGATGTTTGGCCCATAGTATGCCTATCATCCTAAATGATTGATCCATGGTGCGCATATCATTCTCAGATGTTTGATCCATGGGTGAGCATTTCAACTTCAAATGTTCAACCCTTGATACACATGCCATCCTTAGATGTTCAACCCATGGTATGCATACCATTCTCAGATATTTGACCCATGTTACACGTACCATCCTGAGAGGATTTTTGTTACACTGCAACATTTGAAACTGGTATGGGTTCATGGAGTTGGCAATCAGTGGCTGAGGCCTGCAGTAAACATGTGGGTAGCCTGCCATGCCCACACACAACTGGTGAGGCCTGCAGTAAACATGTGGGTAGCCTGCCATGCCCACACACAACTGGTGAGGCCTGCAGTAAACATGTGGGTAGCCTGCCATGCCCACACACAACTGGTTGAAGAATGAGGCTCTAGCTCCTAACCTGGTAGTGCAGCTTTTAAGCGTATATCATCTATACATATTGAAAGTAATATTGAACTGGTTGCAAATGGGCCAGTAAGTGAGTGATAATTCTGATAGTGATGATGCTTGGCAGCCTGCCTTGTGTTTAAAAAAGTTGTAATAACCTTACTGAGAATTCATTATTCACTGCACACACAGTAAGTGACATAATATTTTGGACATTTTCCTATGCTTAGTGCATGGCTTTCAACAATGTAGGTATACAAAAAGAAATTTCTGGAGCGGCTTCCTTGTTGCTAGCAACCTCAATAGTTTCATCCACTTTGAATCATACCAGACCCTTGCGAGTCATTTTAAACCAGAGGTCAAAACCTGGCATACTCTAGAGCACTGGTTCCCAAATTGGGGGCCATTTTTGCGTTATGTAGGGGGACTTAAATTAAGGCAGGGCACATGTTATGATACCAGAGGATACCAGAGAGGGCCTTTTACTGAGTGTAGGAACCATTAATAACATTAAGATTAGTGCACAAGGTTAATATGAAAAAGGGGTAATGACCGTAAAGAGTTTGGAACCACTTTTATAGAGGCACAGGGAGCTTGAGGTTACTAGATTACTCACCCCCAAGAAAAGGCCACCAGAAAGGTGAAGCAAAACAAAACAGACAATAGCAAGAAGGTAAACAGAACACAGAAAGCGAGATTCTAAAATAATCCTGCCAGTTGTTACGCAGTTCTCTTGCTGTTAGTGGCTGCGTGGCCTCAGGTATCAGCATTTTACTTCTTGCTCTCCTCATTCTGCTAGTGCTCTTTGAGTACAGACCACCACTTGGTTTTCGAACCCCTTGGGGACGAGACCCGTCGGTTAACATGTAAGTTCGTAAACGAGAAATAGAGGAAAAAAAAACTAGAAATGTAAAAATAAATTTTTCCAAAAAATTTATTAAAAAACTCTAGGGAAAAAAATTGACAGGTTCATAGCGTAAATGCGACCGTATTTTGTTTGTACTCACCAATAAGTGAAGCCCTGATCCGCTTTATAAAAGTCCTTAATTGTTTCTAGCTGATTATTAAGACGTCTGGCAAACATCCTCTGGATGTTACCTGCCAGCCTGCCTGCAGGCACATCCTGCCAGCCAGCCTGCAGGCACATCCTGCCAGCCAGCCTGCAGGCACATCCTGCCAGCCAGCCTGCAGGCACATCCTGCCAGCCAGCCTGCAGGCACATCCTGCCAGCCAGCCTGCAGGCACATCCTGCCAGCCAGCCTGCAGGCACATCCTGCCAGCCAGCCTGCAGGCACATCCTGCCAGCCAGCCTGCAGGCACATCCTGCCAGCCAGCCTGCAGGCACATCCTGCCAGCCAGCCAGCCTGCAGGCACATCCTGCCAGCCAGCCTGCAGGCACATCCTGTCAGCCAGCCTGCAGGCACATCCTGCCAGCCAGCCTGCAGGCACATCCTGCCAGCCAGCCTGCAGGCACATCCTGCCAGCCAGCCTGCAGGCGCATCCTGCCAGCCAGCCTGCAGGCGCATCCTGCCAGCCAGCCTGCAGGCGCATCCTGCCAGCCAGCCTGCAGGCGCATCCTGCCAGCCAGCCTGCAGGCGCATCCTGCCAGCCAGCCTGCAGGCGCATCCTGCCAGCCAGCCTGCAGGCACATCCTGCCAGCCAGCCTGCAGGCACATCCTGCCAGCCAGCCTGCAGGCACATCCTGCCAGCCAGCCTGCAGGCACATCCTGCCAGCCAGCCTGCAGGCGCATCCTGCCAGCCAGCCTGCAGGTGCATCCTGCCAGCCAGCCTGCAGGCGCATCCTGCCAGCCAGCCTGCAGGCGCATCCTGCCAGCCAGCCTGCAGGCGCATCCTGCCAGCCAGCCTGCAGGCACATCCTGCCAGCCAGCCTGCAGGCGCATCCTGCCAGCCAGCCTGCAGGCGCATCCTGCCAGCTAGCCTGCAGGCGCATCCTGCCAGCCAGCCTGCAGGCGCATCCTGCCAGCCAGCCTGCAGGCGCATCCTGCCAGCCAGCCTGCAGGCGCATCCTGCCAGCCAGCCTGCAGGCACATCCTGCCAGCCAGCCTGCAGGCACATCCTGCCAACCAGCTTGCCAGCCTGCCTATCTCTCTCTGCCTGCCTGCCTCTCTGCCTGCCTGCCTGCCTATCTCTCTCTGCCTGCCTGCCTCTCTGCCTGCCTGCCTCTCTGCCTGCTTGCCTCTCTCTGCCTGCCTACCTGCCTCTCTCTCTGCCTGCCTACCTGCCTCTCTCTCTGCCTGCCTGCCTGCCTCTCTGCCTGCCTGCCTGCCTGCCTGCCTCTCTGCCTGCCTGCCTGCCTGCCTGCCTGCCTCTCTGCCTGCCTGCCTCTCTCTCTGCCTGCCTGCCTGCCTCTCTCTCTGCCTGCCTGCCTGCCTCTCTCTCTGCCTGCCTCTCTGCCTGCCTGCCTGCCTCTCTCTCTGCCTGCCTACCTGCCTCTCTCTCTGCCTGCCTGCCTCTCTCTTTGCCTGCCTACCTGCCTCTCTCTCTGCCTGCCTACCTGCCTCTCTCTCTGCCTGCCTACCTGCCTCTCTCTCTGCCTGCCTGCCTGCCTCTCTCTCTGCCTGCCTACCTGCCTCTCTCTCTGCCTGCCTGCCTGCCTCTCTCTCTGCCTGCCTGAGCCTGTCTCTCCCCCACCCCCACCAGCCAGTCAGTCAGTCAGCCAGCCAGTCAGCCAGTCTGTCTGCCAGTCTGCCTTCCTTCCTTCCTTCCTTCCTTCCTTCCTTCCTTCCTTCCTTCCTTCCTTCCTTCCTTCCTTCCTTCCTTCCCTTTCCCTCCCTTCCAGCCTACCTCCTAGCATCTCTTCCTCCCTCCCCCTCCCTCCCTCCCTTTCTGACTAATTCTCCCCCTCTCACTGATTCTCCCCCTCGCTCATACTGCCTCCCACCTAAGCTCTCCCATCCATCCATCCACCAGTCAGCCATCACTGACGCACTGCGTGCATTTGGAGCCGACATGGTGCACAGATGTTTTGATTGTGCAGTAAATCATAAATCAGTTAATTTTGATAAGTAAAACAAAAGCACAGAATGAACATTCCAGCCTTATGATAATTCAAAATAATAGGAATAATAGGCCGTGAATCTGTGAAGTCACAGTGGGCAAACTGGACCATCTCCCACCCACCACCACAGGCCGGCATGACGCTTGGCGGACCCCTTCCTACCCAAACTTTGTTCGGGTAGCATGACTCCCCAACCCCAATCGGGAAACTGGAAGTTTCGGATAACTAAAGTTCAGAAACCAAGTGGTGCTCTGTACCAGGTTTTCAGATAAGTAATGAGCATCCTTTGTCCTGTCTTGCGAGGGCCCATTTGCTTGTGTACTCATTCTTTAGTTTAGTGTTTGCTTCATGTGCATGTGCTTTATGCCTCACTTCTTGTGTGGACTGTTTAACAGTTCACCTTGAGCATCATGTGTCTTAGAGTTGACATATTGGTGCTTGCTGGTGTTGCCTCTGACCAGCCAGGGTTAATTTCCCTGGTGGGTTTGGGTGGCTCTAGCTGAGAGATAATCATCTTGAGGAGGGAGCCTCACCCTTATGATTTCAGAACTGAAAGATAAGAGGATCCAGTGCCTATTGAGATGCACACAGCATGCTAACAGGCTCGATCACCAAGACCATGCAGTGTAGTGGTAGCTGCAGTGATAAGAATGTGGTCGTAGTGTCCTGGGGGTCACTGGTAAAGCTGCAGATCTAGTGACAATCGAGACACAGGCCGCATATGGACATGCTCAATCGCCAGGGCCATAAGAGGTGATGTAAGCAAAAGAGCGTTGTGTAGTACTGACACGGCACCTGACAGCTGGGTGGACAGCGCTTCAGATTCATAGTCCTGAGGTTCCGGGTTCGATCCCCGGTGGAGGCGGAGACAAATGGGCAAAATGTTTCTTTCACCCTGATGCCCCTGTTCCCTAGCAGTAAATAGGTACCTGGGAGTTAGACAGCTGCTACTGGCTGCTTCCTGGAGGGGTAAAACAAAAAGGAGGCCTGGTCGAGGACCGGGCCGCGGGAACGCTAAGCCCCGAAATCATCTCAAGATAGTACAGCTGCGTCGAGACAAAGAAAAGCACGATGGCAATTAGTCGGATTAGTCAGGGCATGCGGGAGCTATTGTTGGATCTGTGTTGCCCTGACCGGGAAAAAGAATCAGCCGAGCAGGCTGTAGGTCCCGCATGGTGTAGTTGGTGTAGCAGATGTTGAACTCTGTACATCTACAGGGAGCCCCATGGGGGATCTCTGTAGTGCATAAATACAGAGAAAAAATGAGGGACATACCAGAGGAGGAGGAGAGGCAGCTGGTACTAACTCAAAGTAGAACCAACACCAGGAAACATGACCCAGGGCAACACAGGACTGAAGAGGATCAGGACATCGACTAAATACTGGCTGCCAAGACCCTGTTAGACTGCCAAAACTCACAAGATATAATAGAAAAATGCTGCAAAAAATGCATCACGATAAAGCCCTAAATTATTGGAATTGTCAAAAAGCTCTCCAATGTACTCTCTAGAAAGAGATGAGAGAAAGATATCCAATATATACACATGGAAAATACTGGAGGGCCAGGTCCCAAAGCTACATAGTAAANTCGTAAGGTCTTACAACCATAGAGAATGTGTGCGACTACAGAGAATAGGCAGATATGTAAAAGGGAAAGATCGACCTTTGAGGATCACCCTAAATGGTGCCAAACAGATGGAAGAAGTACTAAGGAATGCTAGAAAATTACAAGTGATGAGGATGGGAAAGTGTGGTCGTTAAGACGAGATCTTTCAAGAAGATAGAGAGAGCTGAAACTGAACCTCGCCGAGGCAAAACGTTTAAATGAGAGCAGAATGAGAAGAAATCAATTCTTTTTTCTACAAAGTGATAGGGGTAGGCAGACCAGTAAGTGGTACATAAAGGCAAACCAACAAAATCATTAGAGAAAGGGGAGAGTGAAAAATTCGAAGAGGGGGAACAAGTTCCTGAGATTGCATACACCAACATAGATGGAGTAAGATCAAAGATACTGGAGTTAAGTGATGTAATACAGCTGCAGACACCAGACATTGTTGCACTCACGAGACAAAACTTGAAGATGTTATTTTAAATGAGGTCATATTCCCAAGGGGCTACTCAATTTGGAGACGGGACAGAAAAATAGGAAAGGCGGTGGCGTTGCTGTGCTGGTGAAGAACACCTAAAGGTGAACGAAATAATGACTGCCAATCCACAAGAAGTTGACATAATAGCACTAGAGATCTGCCATGAGGATGATAAACTAATGATCATAAATGCATATAGTCCACCGCTAAGCAGCACATGGTCAAAGGAGGAGCTAGATAGTAAACGAGAAGGTCTTATAACAATAATGAGAGAGATCATAGCGAGAGCGGATAACGATAGTTCACGACTGTGTTGATAGTCGGCGACTTCAACTTGAAATCCATAGACTGGGAAGCATATGAAGCTAAAACAGAAGATTTCTGGACCTGTAATTTGTAGACCTCATCCTGGAAACATTCTTGTATCAACATGTTAAACAAGCTACGAGGATGAGGGAAGGGGACGTTCCCTCCATGCTAGATTTGATATTTACCAGGAAGGAGGAAGAAATATTTGACATTCAGTACCTTCCTCCCTTGGGTAAAAGTGACCATGTCTTTTTGGGAATAAAGTATGCAATGCGTTATAATCTGGAAGAAATATGATGGTCGATGCAATTGAAAAACCTGACTTTAGGAGAGGACATTATGGCAACCTTAGAAAAAATTTTTAGTGAGTATAATTGGACAGACTTGTTGCTAGGCAAGGAAGTGAATGAGATGTATGTCAAGTTTTGTGAAATATATGATAAGGCACAAAAAAATTATACCAAACAGAGAAGCAGAACTAGGAAACAGGATTGGTTCAACAGAAAGTGCGAGAGGGCCAGAGACCAAAAGACACAAAAATGGAATCATACAGGAAGAGGCCAAACCCCCAAACATACCAGCGATACAAAGATGCGAGAAACAACTACCGGCAGTGAGGAGAGAGGCAGAAAGAAATTTTGAAAAGGGATTGCAGACAAATGTAAAACAGAACCAGGTCTATTCTATAAATTCATAAACAACAAATTGCAGGTAAAGGATAATATTCAGAGGTTGAAAATGGGAAATAGATTCACGGAAAATGAAAAGGAATGTGTGAAACATTAAACGAAAAGTTCCAAAGTGTGTTTGTACAAAATGAAATCTTCAGGGAACCAGATACAATAAGAATTCCAGAGAACCAACACATAGGTGTCTAGAGACGAAGTGGAAAAATGCTCAAGGAGCTAAATAAGAACAAAGCAGTTGGTCCAGATGGAGATTCACCATGGGTTCTGAGAGAATGTGCACCTGAGCTCAGCATTCCTCTTCAACTGATTTTTCAGGCATCCCTGTTTACAGGAGTTGTAGCTGATGTGTGGAAAAGGCTAACATAGTTCCAATCTACAAAAGTGGAAGCAGGGAAGACCCCCTTAATTATAGACCGGTATCATTGACAGTGTAATAGTCAAAATTTGGAAAAAATAATTAAAACTAAATGGGTAGAACACCTGGAGAGAAATGATATAATATCAGACAGACAGTATGGTTTTCGATCTGGAAGATCCTGTGTATCGAATTAGTTTCTATGATCGAGCAACAGAGATATTACAGGAAAGAGATGGTTGGGTTGACTGCATCTATCTGGACCTAAAAAAGGCTTTCGACAGAGTTCCACATAAGAGGTTGTTCTGGAAACTGGAAAATATTGGAGGGTGACAGGTAAGCTTCTAACATGGATGAAAAATTTTCTGACTGATAGAAAAATGAGGGCAGTGATCAGAGGCAATGTATCGGACTGGAGAAATGTCACAAGTGGAGTACCACAGGGTTCAGTTCTTGCACCAGTGATGTTTATTGTCTACATAAATGATCTACCAGTTGGTATACAGAATTATATGAACATGTTTGCTGATGATGCTAAGATAATAGGAAGGATAAGAAACTAGATGATTGTCATGCCCTTCAAGATGACCTGGACAAAATAAGTATATGGAGCACCACTTGGCAAATGGAATTTAATGTTAATAAATGCCATGTTATGGAATGTGGAATAGGAGAACATAGACCCCACACAACCTATATATTATGTGAGAAATCTTTAAAGAATTCTGATAAAGAAAGAGATCTAGGGGTGGTTCTAGATAGAAAACTATCACCTGAGGACCACATAAAGAATATTGTGCGAGGAGCCTATGCCACGCTTTCTAACTTCAGAATTGCTTTTAAATACATGGATGGCGATATACTAAAGAAATTGTTCAAGACTTTTGTTAGGCCAAAGCTAGAATATGCAGCGGTTGTGTGGTGCCCATATCTTAAGAAGCACATCAACAAACTGGAAAAGGTGCAAAGACATGCTACTAAGTGGCTCCCAGAACTGAAGGGCAAGAGCTACGAGGAGAGGTTAGAGGCATTAAATATGCCAAAACTAGAAGACAGAAGAAAAAGAGGTGATATGATCACTACATACAAAATAGTAACAGGAATTGATAAAATCGATAGGGAAGATTTCCTGAGACCTGGAACTTTAAGAACAAGAGGTCATATATAAACTAGCTAAACACAGATGCCGAAGAATATAAGAAAATTCACTTTCGCAAACAGAGTGGTAGACGGTTGGAACAAGTAGGGGAGAAGGTGGTGGAGGCCAAGACCGTCAGTAGTTTCAAAGCGTTATATGACAAAGAGTGCTGGAAGACGGGACACCACGAGCGTAGCTCTCATCCAGTAACTACACTTAGGTAATTATCTGTAAGTCCGTTCCCGAAAATTCCACAACATGGACAACGCCATCTAGTGATGACGGGAGATGCCGGCAATAAGTGCTGATGCCAGTCCTAGTCGCCTCGTGACGTAGCCGCTGCTGACCTCTGGTGAGGTGGCGCTTAGACAGTGAATGCCATCTATGGAGCGAAGAGGTGGACGTTTGTGTCTAAGCTAGTAAGTGATGTTTCCTAGTGGTCCCATGTAGTGTCCCCAGTACTGATGATGTGTCTATTTTCAGAGGCAACCTAGGACAGTAGTGAGGTACGTTGAATCAGTCTACCCAAGGCAGCCAAAGTCTCTTCATCACTCTGCTTTGTAGAAGCTGTGAGCCACCCCCTGGACGAACTCTGCTGTGTGTGTGATTGCCTGCCTGCGGTGCCGACCGAGGAGGGTGACCAGCGAGTCACACGAGGCTCCTGCCTTGGGCTCGCAACCCTAGTATTAGTCGTGGAGTGGCCTGACAGTGAGGCTGACTAGTACCTGCCAGCTACAGGCTGGACTGTGGTTGTAGGCCATCACGACGAGGCACCCAGTGGGATTGTGATTTGGCTGGCATGTGGCCAGGGTAGATTCATCGTGAGTTCTGGGGCCACGGAAGAGGAAACCAGGAAAGGCTACCCAGAGTGAGCGTCGCCAAGTAACCAGTGTCTTCAGAGGAAGACGAAGATGTAAATACTGTGTAGTAATAATTCCCTTTTGTGACTTTAATTTGCATATGGTGGTGGGAAAAGAAAATATATATAATTTAGTATACTTGTGTATTTAATGTACCTCCCCCGTTGATTTGACTTGCGTTACGGAGCTCACCCCTTGAAAGCCTCTACTAACTTGGGGCCGGATACCCAAAAAACTAATACCATCAGAAAAGAACCCGGTTGTGTCCCAGTAGGGCTGTAACACCTAATATTTAAAACTTGTTTACAGCAACTGAACTTTAAAATTTTATCTTAAAATTTCAAGTGTCCTAACAGAAAATGCGGAGACTTAAATCGGGGGAGGGGGTATGGGTAAATGTAACAGCCCCGTAAGTGCAATTATGTACCATGTATAACAGCCAGGAAATGTACTTATTAGACTTAGCATTAAAACGTACTGTCAATTCGGAGGATGGGTTGCTCACCGACTCGTGCTTCAAGCAGACCTTGTATGCTTCAGCTGTCAGTTGAGCTATTCCCTGTGTACTCACCTAATTGTACTCACCTAATTGTGCTTGCGGGGGTTGAGCTTTGGCTCTTTGGTCCCGCCTCTCAACTGTCAATCAACAGGTGCACAGATTCCTGAGCCTACTGGGCTCTATCATATCTACACTTGAAACTGTGTATGGAGTCAGCCTCCACCACATCACTGCCTAATGCATTCCATTTATTAACTACTCTGACACTGAAAAAATTCTTTCTAACGTCTCTGTGGCTCATCTGGGTACTAAGTTTCCACCTGTGTCCCCTTGTTCGTGTCCCACCCGTGGTGAAGAGTTTGTCTTTGTCCGCCCTGTCAATTCCCCTGAGAATTTTGTAGGTGGTTATCATGTCTCCCCTTACTCTTCTGTTTTCCAGGGATGTGAGGTTCAGCTCCTTTAGCCTTTCCTCGTAGCTCAATCCTCTCAGTTCCGGGACGAGCCTGGTGGCATACCGCTGAATCTTCTCTAACTTTGTCTTGTGTTTAACTAGGTATGGACTCCAGGCTGGAGCTGCATACTCCAGGATTGGTCTTACATAAGTGGTATACAGGGTTCTGAAAGATTCCTTACACAAATTTCTAAAGGCAGTTCTTATGTTGGCCAGTCTAGCATATGCCGCTGATGATATTCTTTTGATGTGGGCTTCTGGGGACAGGTTCGGTGTGATATCAACCCCCAGATCTTTCTCTCTATTTGACTCTTGCAGGATTTCCCCTCCCAAATGATACCTTGTGTTCAGCCTCCTGCTCCCTTCTCCTAATTTCATCACCTTACACTTTCCCGAGTTGAACTTTAGCAGCCATTTTCTAGACCATTCCTCCAGTTTATCCAGGTCATCCTGTAGTCTCTGTCTATCTTCATCCGTCTTGATTCTTCTCATAATTTTTGCATCATCAGCAAACATTGAGAGGAATGAGTCTATACCCTCCGGAAGATCGTTCACATATATTAGAAACAGGATGGGTCCAAGTACTGAGCCCTGTGGGACTCCGCTGGTGACATCTCGCCACTCTGATGTCTCCCCCCTCACCGTTACTCGCTGTTTCCTGTTGCTTAAGTACTCCCTTATCCACTGGAGCACCTTCCCTTTTACTCCTGCCTGTTGCTCCAACTTTTTTAACAGCCTTTTGTGCGGTACTGTGTCAAAGGCTTTTTGGCAATCCAGGAAAATGCAGTCGGCCCACCCTTCTCTTTCCTGCCTAATTTTTGTTGCTTGGTCATAAAATTCTATTAAACCTGTGAGGCACGATTTACCATCCCTGAACCCATGTTGGTGGTGCGTTACAAAGTTATTTCCCTCTAGATGCTCTACGAGCCTTTTCCTCACGATCTTCTCCATTACCTTGCATGGTATACAAGTTAAGGAAACTGGCCTGTAATTCAGTGCCTCTTGCCTGTCACCCTTTTTGTATATTGGGACCACGTTAGCTGTCTTCCAACTTTCTGGTAAGTCTCCTGTTTCCAGTGACCTGTTATACACCATAGAGAGTGGCACACTTAGTGCTTCTGCACCTTCCTTTAGTATCCATGGTGAGATTCTGTCAGGCCCAACAGCCTTTGTCACATCCAGCTCCAGCAGACACCTTTTGACCTCATCACTGGTGAGGTCAAATTCCTCCAAGGTTGCTTGGTTTGCCACCTCCTCATTTAGTGCAGGGGCTTCTCCTTGTTCTATTGTGAAGACCTCCTGGAATCTCTTGTTGAGTTCTTCACACACCTCCTTGTCATTCTCTGTGTATCTGTTCTCCGCTTTTCGCAGCTTCATCACTTGTTCTTTCACTGCTGTTTTCCTCCTGATGTGGCTGTGGAGCAGCTTTGGTTGGGTCTTGGCTTTACTCGCGATGTCATTTTCAAACTGTCTCTCTGCTTCTCTCCTCACTCTGAGGTACTCATTTCTGGCCCTCTGGTATCTCTCCCTGCTCTCTGGTGTTCTGTTATTTCTGTAATTTCTCCATGTTCTTTTACTCAGTTGCTTCGCTACCTTGCATTCCTGGTTGAACCATGGGTTTTTCTGTTGTTTTTCGTTTTTCTCCTTTTGGACAGGGATAAACCTGTCTGCAGCTTCCTGGCACTTCTGGGTGACAAAATCCATCATGACCTGCACATTCTTGTCTCTAAGTTCTGTTTCCCATGGTATTCCTCTGAGGAAGCTCCTCATCTCTTCATATTTTCCTCTTCGGTAATTCAGTCTTTTTCCCTCCACTCCCATCCTTGGATAGGTTATCCCTACCTCCACCAAGTACTCAAAGGTCAGTACACTGTGGTCACTCATTCCTATGGGGGCTTCCACTTTGACTTCCCTTATTTCTGACTCATTCAGGGTGAATATCAAGTCGAGTCTAGCTGGTTCATCATTGCCTCTCACTCTTGTGGGTTCCTTGACATGCTGGCTCAGAAAATTCCTTGTTGCCACTTCCAAGAGTTTAGCTCTCCACGTATCTGCACCACCATGTGGGTCCCCATTCTCCCAGTCTATCTTTCCATGGTTGAAATCGCCCATGATTAAGAGTCTGGAGCCATTCCTGCAGGCAACTGAAGCTGCTCTCTCTATTATATTAATGGTTGCCATGTTGTTCCTATCAAACTCCTGTCTTGGTCTTCTGTCATTTAGGGGAGGGTTGTACATGACTGCCACTATTATCTTAGGTCCACCCATTGTTATAGTTCCTGTTATGTAATCTCTGAATCCGTCACAGCCCGGAATTTCCATCTCATCAAAACTCCAGTCCTTCCTTATCAGCAGGGCCACTCCTCCGCCTCCTCTCCCCTCCCTCTCTTTCCTTACTATATAGTAGTCCTTTGGAAACACAGCATCTGTTATGACTCCTGACAATTTTGTTTCTGTTAGTCCTACTACATCAGGGTTTTCTTCTTGCACCCTTTCAGCCAGTTCACTTGCTTTATTGGTAATCCCATCAATGTTTGAGTACATTACCTTGAAGCTCACTTTCTTGTATCCAATTTCACCCTCACTCCCCACAAGTGTAGGAAGTTGTTCTATGGTCAATGTTACTTGGGTAGGCTCCTCCTCCTGTGAGGTAGTTTCCAGGGGTTCAAGGGGAGGTGGAGTGGGGGATGGAGGGCTTAGGTCTTCCTCAGGCCTGCTTGGGGCAGGAGGAAGTCCTGGGGGTGAGGGAGCAGGGATTGCTTGGGGAAAGGGCACGCCCTCCTGCAGTGTAGTTGACAGGGGTTTGGAGGGAGATGGAGTGGGGGATAGAGGGCTTTGGTCTTGCTCAGGCCTGCTTGGGGCAGGAAGAAGACCAGGGGCTGGGGAAGCAGGGGCTACTTGGGGTAAGGGGAGGGGGAGGACTTGGGTTTCCTGATGGGCATTGTGCATGGGCAAGGGAGGGTTTGTGCTGGGGGAGGAGGGCCCTATTGGGTGGTGTGCTGGGGTGTTGCATTCCCCCCTTGGGTTCCTGGGTTGCTGGACTGGGGCTCCCCACTCCCCTCTGGGATTGCTGGGTTGGAGGCTGAGGTTCCCTGGCTCCCTTCCCTCTCCTTGCGCCTTTTCCTTGCATCTGCTGCCCTTACTATCTCGTCTCTGGTCATGTCTCTCTGAACATATACCTCTTTGTAGTTCCTTGCATGCCTCAGTTTGCTCTTCTTTACTAGGATGTCTTCTTTGATGTCCTCGCTCTTGAATACTACCTTGATCAATCTCTTTTTGTCTCTGTTGTACTGGCCAATCCGGAAAACTGTTCTATGTGTGTGGGAGTTTTGTCGCTTAAGACCGTCTCCCATTGAATGTTTGCAAGATC
>WNGS01163746.1:18032-33380 GCA_020271785.1 Procambarus virginalis | reverse complement strand
AGTGTCAGCACTAGGACGAATGTGGACATCAGGACGAGTGTGGACACAAAGACGAGTGTAGACCATGGACGAGTGTGGACACTTTGATGGGTGTGACACTGAGGACGCGTGTGGACACTAGAACGAGTGTCAAAACTAGGCACGAGCGTGGACACAGGGACGAGTGTTGACACTCAGACGAGTGTGGACATTAGGACGAGTGTAGACACTACGACGAGTGTGGACACAGGACGAGTATGGACTCTAGGACGGGTGGGGACACTATGACGAATGTGGACACTAGGACGAGTGGACAAGAGGACAAGTTTGGACACTGGACGAGTGTGGACACAAGGACGAGTGAGGACACAAGGAAGAGTGTGGACACTTGGACGGGCGTGGACACTATGACGG
This sequence comes from Procambarus virginalis, assembly GCA_020271785.1. NCBI lineage: Eukaryota > Metazoa > Arthropoda > Malacostraca > Decapoda > Cambaridae > Procambarus > Procambarus virginalis. Next base: position 32,987 of record WNGS01163746.1, on the reverse strand, counting down.
GTGGGACACTAGAACGAGTGTGGGACAGAAGAACGAGTGTGGACACAAGATTGGTGTGGACACTTGGGCGGGTGTGGACACTAGGACGGGATGTGACACAAGGACGAGTATGGACATTAGACGAATGTGGACACAGTGACACGTGTGGACCCTTTGACGGGAGTCGACACACGGACGAATATGGACACTAGGACGAGTGTGGACACAAGAGACGAGTGTGGACACTTAGACGAGTGTGGACACTAGGCGAGTGTGAACACTAAGACGAGTGTGGACACGAGGACGGGTGTGGACACTAGGACGAATGTGGACACAAGGAGGAGTGAGTACACTAGGACGAGTGTGGACACTAGGAAGAGTGTGGACACCAGGACGAGTATGGACACTAGGACGAGTGTGGCCACTAGGACGAGTGGGAACACTAAAACGAGTGTGGACACTATTACGAGTGTGGACACTTGGACGAGTGTTGACACTAGGACGAGTACGGACAGTAGGACGAGTGTTGACACTAGGATGAGTGTGGACATAAGGATGATTGTGGACACATGAACGAGTGTGGACGCTAGGACGAGTGTGGACCGTAGGACGAGTGTGGACACAGGGACGAGTGTGGACACTCGGACGAGTGTGGACATAAGGACGAAAGTGGACACAAGGACGAGTGTGGACACTTGGAAGGGTGTGGACACTAGGGCGAATGTGGACACTAGAACGAGTGTGGACACAAGGGACAAGTGAGACACTTGGACGAGTGTGGACACTAGGACGAATGTGAACACTAGGACGAGTGTGGACACTAGGACGGGTGTGGATACTAGGACGAGTGTGGACAATGGGACGGGTGTGGACAACAGGACGTGTGGACACTTGGACGGGTGTGGACACTAGAACGAGAGTAAACACTGGGAGAAGTGAGGACACCAGGACGAGTGTGGACACTAGGACGAGTGTGGACACTAGGACGAGTGTGGACACTGGGAAAAGTGAGGACACTAGGTCGAGTATGGATACTAGGACGAATGTGGACACAAGGGAAGAGTGTGGACACAAGGGACGAGTGTTGACAGCAATACGAGTGTGAACACTAGGACGGGTGTGGACACTAGCAGGAGTGTGGACAATTGAACGAGTGTGGACACTAGGACGAGTGTGGACAATAAGACTAGTATGGACACAATGACGAGAGTGGACACTATGACGAGTGTAGATACTAGGTGGAGTCAGGACACTTGGACGGGTGTGGACATTTGGACGGGTATGGACACTAGGACGAGTGTGGACATCAGGAAGAAAGTGGACACATGGACGAGTGTGGACAATTGGACCGGTGTGGACACTAGGACGAATGTGGGCACTGGGATGGGTGTGGACACTAGGACGAGTGTGGACATCTGGACGAGTGTGGACACTAGGACGAGTGTTGACAACAGGACGAGTGTGGACACTTGGATGGGTGTGGACACTAGGACGCGTTTGGACACTAGGACGAGTGTGCACACAAGGACGAGTGTGGACACATTGACGGGTGTGGACACTAGGACGATTGTCAACACCAGGACGAGCGTGGACACAGAGACGAATGTGAACGCTCGGACGAGTGTGGACACTAGGACGAAGGTGGACACTAGGACGAATTAGGACACAAGAACCAGAGTGGACACTTAGACGGGTGTCGACACTAGGAAAATTGTAAACTCTTGGACGGGTGAAGACACTATGACGAATGTTGACACTAGGACGAATGTGGACACAAGGACGAGTGTGGACACAAGGATTGGTGTGGACACTTGGACGTTTGTAGGCATTAGGAAGGATGTGGACACAAGGACAAGAGTGGACATAAGGACGAATGTGGAAACAGTGACAAGTGTGGACACTTTGACTGGTGTGGACATTCGGACGAATATGAACACTAGGACGAGTGTGGACACAAGGGACGAGTGTGGACACTTGGACGAGTGTGGACACTAGGACGAGTCTGAACACTAAGACGAGTGTGGACACTAGGACGGATATGGACACTAGTACGAATGTGGCCACGAGGACTGGTGTGGACACTAGGACGAGAGTGGAAAATTGGACGAGTTTAGACACTAGGACGAGTCTGAACACTTGGACTAGTGTGGACAGTAGGACGGGTGAGGACACTAGGACGAGTGTGGACACTAGGAGAAGTGAGGACATTAGGACGAGTGTGGACATCTAGGATGAGTGTGGACATCAGGACGAGTATGGACACTAGGACAAGTGTGGACATTTATACGAGTGTTAGCACTAGGACGAATGTGGACATTAGGACGAGTGTGGACACAAGGACGAGTGTAAACACATGGACGAATGTGGACTCTTGGATGGGTGTGGACACTAGGACGCGTGTGGACACTAGGACGAGTGTGCACACAAGGACGAGTGTGGACACATGGACGGGTGTGGACACTTGGACGGGAGTGGACACTAGGACGAGTGTCAAAACTAGGACGAGCGTGGACACATGGACGAGTGATGACACTCGGACGAGTGTGGACATTAGGACGAGTGAAGACACTACGAAGAGTGTGGACACAAAGACGAGTATGGACTCTAGGACGGGTGGGGACACTATGACGAATGTGGACACTAGGACGAGTGTGGACAAGAGGACAAGTGTGGACACTGGGACGAGTGTGGACACAAGGACGAGTGAGGACACAAGGAGGAGTGTGGACACTCGGACGGGCGTGGACACTAGGACGGGTGTGGACACTAGAACGAGTGTGGACAGAAGGACGAGTGTGGACACAAGGATTGGTGCGGACACTTGGGCGGGTGTGGACACTAGGACGGGTGTGGACACAAGGACGAGTGTGGACATTAGGAGGAATGTGGACACAGTGACATGTGGACACTAAAACGGGTGTGGACACACGGACGAATATGGACACTAAGACGAGTGTGGACACAAGAGGCGAGTGTGAACACTAAGACGAGTGTGGACATTAGGACGGATGTGGCCACTAGGACGAGTGTGGGCAATTGGAAGACTGTGGACACTAGGACGAGTGTTCACAATAGGACGAGTCTGAACACTTGGAGGAGTGTGGACACTAGGACGGGTGTGGACACTAGGACGAGTGTGGACACAAGGAGGAGTGAGGACACTAGGACGAGTGTGGACACTAGGAAGAGTGTGGACACCAGGACGAGTATGGACACTAGTACGAGTGTGGACATTTAGACGAGTGGTAACACTAGGACGAATTTGGACACTAGGACGAGTGTGGCCTCTAGGACGAGTGGGAACACTAAAACGAGTGTGGACACTATTACGAGTGTGGACACTTGGACGAGTGTTGACACTAGGACGAGTACGGACAGTAGGACGAGTGTATATACTAGGATGAGTGTGGACACATGAACGATTGTGGACACTAGGACGAGTGTGGACCGTAGGACGAGTGTGGACACAGGGTCGAGTGTGGACACTCGGACGAGTGTGGACATAAGGACGAAAGTGGACACAAGGACGAGTGTGGACACTTGGAAGGGTGTAGACACTATGGCGAATGTGGACACTAGAACGAGTGTGGACACAAGGGACGAGTGAGACACTTCGACGAGTGTGGACACTAGGACGAATGTGATCACTAGTACGAGTGTAGACACTAGGACGAGTGTGGACATCAGGACGAAAGTGGACACAAGGACGAGTGTGGACACTTGGACCGGTGTGGACACTTGGACGAATGTGGACACTGGGACGGGTGTGGACACTAGGACGAGTGTGGACAATTGGACGAGTGTGGACACCAGGACGAGTGTGGACAACAGGACGAGTGTGGACACTTGGATGGGTGTGGACACTATGACGGGAGTGGTCACTAGGATGATTGTAGAAACTAGGAGGAGTGAGGACACTAGGACGAGTGTCGACACTAGCACGAGTGTAGACACTTAGACGAGTGTGGACACCTGGACGTGCATGGACACTAGGACGGGTGTGGACACTAGAACGAGTGTGGACACAGGGACAAGTGTGGACACAAGAAGGAGTGTGGACACTTGAACGGGTGTGGCCACTTTGACGGGTGTGGACATAAGGACGAGTGTGGACATAAGGACGAATGTCGACACAATGACGAGTGTGGACACTTTGACGGGTGTAGACACTCGGACTAATATGGACACTAGGTCGAGTGTGGACACAAGGGACGAGTGTGGACACTTGGACTAATGTGGACACTAGGACGAGTGATGACAATAGGACGAGTCTGAGCTCTTGGACGGGTGTCTACACTAGGTCGAATGTCGACACTAGGAGGAGTGAGGACACTAGAACGAGTGTAGACAGTAGGACGAGTGTGGACACCAGGACGCGTGTGGACACCAGGACGAGTGTGGACATTTAGACGAGTGTGAACACTAGGACGAGTGTGGACACTAGGACGAGTGTCGACACTAGGACGAGTGGGAACACTAGGACGAGTGTGGAAACTATTACGAGTGTTGACACTTGGACGAGTGTGGAAACTAGGACGGGTGTGGACACTAGGACGAGTGTGGACATAAGGACGAATGTGGACACAATGACGAGTGTGGACACTTTGACGGGTGTGGACACTCGGACGAATATGGACACTAGCACGAGTGTGGATACAAAGGGTGAGTGTGGACACTTGGACGAGTGTGGACACTAGGACGAATGTGAACACTTCGACGAGAGTGGACACTAGGACGGATGTGGACACTAGGACGAGTATGCACACTTGGACGAGCGTTTACACTAGGACAGGTGTGGACACTAGGACGAGTGTGGACACTAGGACGAGTGTGGGCACTAGAACGTGTGTGGACACAGGGACGAGTGTAGACACTCAGACGAGTGTGGAAACTAGGACGAATGACGACAATAGGACGAGTGTAGACACTTGAACGGATGTGGAAACTAGGACGAGTGTGAACAATACGACGAGTGTGAACACAAGGACGAGTATGGACACAAGGACGAGTGTGGACACTTGGACAAGTGTGGACACTAGGACGAGTGTGAACACTACGACGAGTGTGGATACTAGGACGGATGTGGACACTAGGACGTGTGTGCACACTTGGACGAGTATGGACACTAAGACGGGTGTGGACACTAGGACGAGTGTGGACACCAGGACGAGTGTGGACACTAGGACTTGTGTGGACACAGGAACGAGTGTAGACATTCAGACGAGTGTTGAATCTAGGACGAGTGTGAACAATAGGACGAGTGTGAACACAAGGACGAGTATGGACACAAGGACGAGTGTGGACACTTGGACGGGTGGGTTCACAAGGACGAATGTGGACACTAGGACGAGTGTGGACACATGGACGAGTGTGAACACTAGGACGGGTGTAGACACTAGGACGAGTGTGGACTGTGACGATAATCTCTTATCAGAGATTTAGCCTGCTATTTCTCCGACTCATCCTGTCCTCATCAATATACAAGATACGTTTTGTAGTGGCTAAACGTACATATTAAGATAGCCACACGTACCAGCAACTCCCTCCTCCCCTCCACTCCAGCACCTGCTGTACACACTTGGTCGACGCGCCGAACCCTTCAACTGCCTAACTAGCGACTTGCGGCCATCCAGCTTCCTCATTGGCCGCCAACCAACACTCCACTCCGGCTCCTCGCCAATCACAAGACCTCGCCAGTTATTGTTGGAGTCCCTTGCGTTTCTGCCAGCCAGAATATTGTGTGCTCGCAAGCTATGAACTCCTAAGTGACTCACCTTGTGTGGTCAAATAGAGGTTTATAGTTAGTGCATATATTCCAGCATTCATATTTTATTTACGTTTGTATGTCAATTCTCCTCCCCATTAACGTAATCTATTTTCATGTTTATGTATTTTTTTCCACTTGACATTTTTTACCAGTAAGCCAAGATTTTGCATTTGTTTCAATTTGTGTTTTTTTTATTGTTATTAAAATCCATTTTTTTATTGTCTTTAGTATTTCCGACCTTACCACAGATTACCAATCACGCAGTCATTCTTTTTTTTCTCTTTTTTTTCCTTTTCTTTTTTTATATATTATATGTGGCCCAGCACTGGCACCTGCTAGTTGGAAGACTGCCGACCACCATTTCCAACTCGTTACCGTCACGTATTAAATGGGGGCCTGTCCACGGAGCTTCACTCAGGTATTGGTAATTGTGGTAAGCACACTTGGCTCTTATTTCCCTTGCTTCCATTATTCACATTAATCATTTTTTATTTGATATGGTGCTGTGTATATTGTACATTACGGGAATAGCATGTGGTGAGAGTGAGACAACTTTGGATTACGTGGTGACTGTAGGCCGCAGTCATACTCTTAATTGGTCGTCTCCCCCTTCCGTGTTATCCTCCGTATTTAACATCTTTGTCCCCAGATATTTCTCACCTTTTGACAGATTATCACATAGGTACCCTGGTACTGTGGTCTGTCTCCGGGTCAATAGCACCCAAGTCCTGCAATCCGACTCTAGGAGGAAAAAGAGGGCTTTAGATCCTCTAGCACGAACTATTATTGGCGAATTGGGACCTCGCCGATAGTTCTCGTCAACAGTTGACACTCGCACCCCTACTCGTCGGTCAGACTGATGGTATTTACCAAAAGGTAGGGAATTGGCGTTCTTTCTTTTGAGCACAAAGTTCGCTAATTCTGTAAATACCATATTCAATTTCAGTGGGTACCATTGCTTATGTTCTATAGTGACTTGGCAAGGTATGACTACATTTTTTGGACTACCTCATTTATTTTGAAGCCATTTAGTGTTTCACTTGTATTTTAAACTTAGTTTTCACTAATTAGTAGGATTTTCTTGCCTTTATCCTCCCATAGTGAGTACCAGGTACAAGATTTCCTGCGACCTTATTCATTTACCATCTTGAATTAACTTTAATATTAATAATTCCCCACAGGATAGGTATCAGTTGCCACGTTTCCTGTTTCTGACACTCGCCATATTCTCACTATATTCATCTCCTTTGTTTTGCTATATTTTCACCATGTTCCGCTTACAAGCTTTCAAAGCAGATCCAGAAAGAGAAATAGGGACCTTACGTCATGCTAAGAGGGTCGATTTGTTAACTCTTGCACATGAGTATCACTTAGAAGTTCCTGATGGAGCCAACAAATTTGCCATTAATAATATGATACTGGATCACCTTGCTGATGAAGGTATTATAGATTCTTCTACTCATGAACAGTACATTATTTCAGATAAAGATGACTTGAGAGCGATAAAGCTCAAATTGGAACTTGCCAAGATCGAGCTACAGCAACAACAAGAAGCAGCTGCAAGCAGAGAACGTGAAGCTGCAATCAGAGAACGTGAAGCTGCTCTCAGAAAGGAAGAACAAACGCGTGAAGCTGCCCTCAGAAAGGAAGAACAAACACGTGAAGCTGCCCTCAGAAAGGAAGAACAAACGCGTGAAGCTGCCCTCAGAAAGGAAGAACAAACGCGTGAAGCTGCAATCAGAAAGGAAGAACAAGCGCGTGAAGCTGCCCTCAGAAAGGAAGCAGCTGCCATCCGGAAGGAAGAAAGTGAAAGGGAGGCCCTACTCCTCCAAGGACAGCAAGAACGTGAGTTGGCCTTATACCAACAGCGACTAGAGATACAACGGGAACACGACCAACGACAGGCAGAAGCAATGCTAGAATGTCGTAACCGAGAACTCACGAGGGACGCTGCACACCAAGCTCAACTCCAACAAGCGGCAGCTAGTCTTCCTCCCAGTTTCAATATCTCCCATGCAAGTAAGTTAATGCCCCCGTTCCTCGAAACGGAGGTTGATGTGTTCTTTACCACTTTTGAGACCCTTGCTGTTCAACTTAATTGGCCTGACGACCAATGGGCTACCCTTCTCAGAGTACATTTAACAGGTAGAGCAGCAGTCACACTCAGCACTTTGGCTTCGGAAAACGACTACACAACCCTGAAACAAGCTGTGTTGGACGCCTACCTTCTCTCCACCGAAAGCTATCGACGAAAGTTTCGTGACTACGTCAAGGCAAGTACCACTACCTTCTTAGAATTTGCTAACACCAAACAAAGATATTTCATGAAATGGCTGGAGGCAGCACATGTCTCTACTTTTTCAGAACTTGTCAACCTCATACTGGTTGAAGAATTTTTGTGACGTGTACCTCCTCCTGTCCGCCTATACTTAGCAGACAAGGAAGAGACGGATTTAGTGAAGTGTGCGAAGTCAGCTGACACTTACAGCCTCATCCACCGGCTGACTCCAGATCCTACCAGCAAGAAGTCTTGGTACAGTTACGAGAAAGCGAGCCCAGATCAAGGTACCTCTCAACTGTACTGCAGGTATTGTCGATTATATGGACACACCATTGACAAATGTGGTAAGTCCCAATCTAAAGGTAACGTCGAACCCCCTAAGTCTAAAACTACTCACCCTAAGTCCGGTAAGCCTGTAATGAATGTTGGTGTTCATGCTAATGATCTCTCTCTCTTTACCAAGCATCTATATCCAGGAACTATCTCTACCCACGGTTCAGATTCAGAGGGACGTTTCGGACTTAAGATCCTACGGGACACAGCGGCTCTACAATCGATCGTTTTGAAATCGGCTGTGCCCAACGTCGCCTACACAGGAGAGACTGTGTTCATCACTGACCTTACTGCTACAACTCCTTATCCACTTGCCCGAGTTTACCTGGATTGTCCCTTCGTGACTGGTGAAGTCCAAGTCGCCGTCAGGGAAAAGCCTTTTCCCATGCCTGGAGTGCAACTTCTCCTGGGCAACGACTTGGCAGAAGACCAACAACCAAACAACCTGATCGTCAAGGACATATCCGACAACGCATATATCTTAACCATCCTGTGTCCTACCACCAGATTTCCGATAGCAGTTCCAGTAAAAAATATTACAGCTGCTACAGTGGTGAAGAATCTACTGAAAATCTTCACCCAGTATGGATTTCCGAGGGAGATTCAGAGCGACTGTGGCACCAACTTCACCAGTGATCTCTTCAAACGGACTCTGGAGGAGTTCAACATCAAACAGGTACTGTCCAGCCCCTATCATCCTGCTTCACAGGGTTCTCTCGAGCGTAGTCATCAAACCATCAAGGCACTCTTAAAAAAGTTCTGTAATGAGACCTCAAAGGATTGGGATAGGCAAATTGATCTCATCATGTGTATTTTCAGAAGTCTTCCCAACGAGTCACTAGGAGTATCTCCTTATGAGATGCTCTACGGACGTAAGTGCCGTACACCTCTCAAGGCTTTCAAGGATTCTCTACGTGATGACACCTTCAGTGAGCATCAGAGTGTGCCCCAGTATCTCCAAAATCTCCGACACATTCTAGAGAGGGTCCATTCCTTTGCTAGCAACAACCTACAGAAAGCCCAGGAGAGGATGAAGACTCGTTACGACCAGCACTGCAAGGTAAGGAAGTTTACACCAGGAGACTTAGTGCTTGCCTATTTCCCTATCCCAGGTTCTCCTTTACAGAACAGGTTCTCAGGACCCTACCGTGTTAAGGAGTGCCGGAACAACTTCAACTACGTTCTCGAGACCCCCGATAGGCGGCGGAAGACCCAGCTGTGCCACATTAATTTACTCAAGCCCTACCATGGGGTTCCTCCCACTGTGTTAAAATTTCACCTCATTTACAGGTCCATACAGCCACAGTGAGACCTTCCCTGCTTCTCCTTCCGAGAGCACTGACACTGAGCCAGCGCTCTCTAACTCGGAAATCCTTACTAACCTTCAACATCATTTTCAGGACGATAATAGTGCTCCACTAATCAAACTCGTCAGAGAATATCAAGAGTTGTTTCGAGATGACCCCCAAGAGTGTACTGTAACTCGGCACGACATCCAACTGCTACCTGACACCCAGCCGATTCGCCAACCATTCTACCGAATCAGCCCGAGCAAAACGGAAGTCATGCGGGCTGAGGTACAGTATCTCTTGGACCATGGACTGGCTACCCCCTGTGAGTCCCCCTGGGCCTCACCATGCATCCTGGTACCCAAACCTCACGGCAAAATCCGTCTGTGAACGGATTATAGGAAGTTGAACCAGGTCACTGTGAAGGACGCCTACCCAATACCCAGGGTAGACGACATTCTGGATGCCATTGGTAATGCCCGCTACCTGTCTCAGGTAGACCTACTAAAGGGCTACTACCAGGTGAGTTTAACGGAGCGAGCTAAGGTACTGTCCGCCTTTATAACCCCGTTTGGTCTCTACAGGTACAATCGCCTTCCCTTTGGACTCTGCAATGCCCCAGCCACCTTTCAGAGAGCTGTCAACCGCGTCATCCAGGGCTTGGAAAACACATGCCTATTTGGACGACATCGTGATAGCATCCAACACCTGGAGCGAACACCTGCTCCAGCTACAACGATTGTTCTACAAGCTCCTGAAAGCCGGCCTCACCATCAATTTGGGCAAGTCCACCTTCGCGAAAGGTAAAGTGCGGTACCTGGGTCATGTTATAGGGAGTGGCAACCTGGCTCCGTTAAACATTCACATTCAAGCAATCCAACAGTATCCACAGCCTACTACCAGGAAGCAGCTCCTGCGCTTCCTTGGTCTTGCTTCCTATTACCGTAGGTTTGTGAAGAATTTTAGCACTGTTGCAACCCCATTAATCACCTTAACCAGTCCCAAGCAACGGTATAATTGGACCAGAGAGCAAACCGTTGCATTCGAACAACTCAAATTCCTCCTCTGTTCTAATCCCATTCTCGCCTCACCAGATATCAAGAAGCCTTTCATCCTCCATGTCGACGCCAGTGGTACCGGCATCGGAAGTGTCTTAATGCAGCAGCGAGGCGAGGAGGTTCTACCTGTCAGCTACTACAGTTGCAAGTTGAAGCCTCATCAGAAGAACTACAGTACTATAGAGAAGGAACTCCTGTCCATCGTCCTGAGCTTACAACACTTTGCACCATATCTGCACGGTGCTAGGTCCACTACCATCTATTCGGACCACAACCCTCTGAGATTCTTACATCAAGCCCAATTTAATAACCAACGTCTGCTGCGATGGGCTTTATATCTTCAAGGCTTCAATTTAAAGATCTGCTACATCAAGGGCCTGATAACATCATCGCTGATGCCCTCTCCAGAGTGCATGAGGTAGAGGCAGCTCCACCTCCCACTCTACCTCCAGTGGACATGATTCACCCGAAACAGCAGGCTTCGGGGAGAGTTGTGACGATAATCTCTTATCAGAGATTTAGCCGCTGCTATTCTCCGACTCTCCTCCTCATCATTATACAAGATACGTTTTGTAGTGGCTAAATGTACATATTAAGATAGCCACACGTACCAGCAACTCCCTCCTCCCCCCACTCCAGCACTGCTGTACTTGGTCGACGCGCCGAACCTTCAACTGCCTAACTAGCGACTTGCGGCCATCCAGCTTCCTCATTGGCCGCCACCCACTCCACTCCGGCTCCTCGCCAATCACAAGACCTCGCCAGTTATTGTTGGAGTCCCTTTCGTTTCTGCCAGCCAGAATATTATGTGCTCGCAAGCTATGAACTCCTAGTGACTCACCTTGTGTGGTCAAATAGAGGTTTATAGTAGTGCATCTATCCAGCATCATATTTTATTTACGTTTGTATGTCAATCTCCTCCCATTAACGTAATCTATTTTCATGTTTATGTATTTTTTTCCACTTGACATTTTTTACTAGTAAGCCAAGATTTTGCATTTGTTTCAATTTGTGTTTTTTTATTGTTATTAAAATCCTTTTTTTCATTATTGTCTTTAGTATTTCCGACCTTACCACAGATTACCAATCACGCAGTCATTCTTTTTTTTCTCTTTTTTTCCTGTTTTTTTTATATATTATATGTGGCCCAGCACTGCATGGCACCTGCTAGTGGAAGACTGCCGACCACCATTTCCAACTCGTTACCGTCACAGGACACATGGGACGATGTGGACACTGGACGGGTGTGAACAATGGACTTGTGTGGTAACTAGGAAGAGTGTGGACACCAGGAGGAGTGAGGACACTAGACGAGTGTGGACACAAGAACGAGTGTGGACGCCAGGACGAGTGGTGGATACTAGGAACGAGTGTGGGCACTAGGCGATGTGGACATTAGGACGACTGTGGACACAAGGCACGAGTGTAACCTAACGAGTGGTGGACACTTGGATGGGTGTGGACACTAGGACGCGTTTGGACACTAGGACGAGTGCGCACACAAGGACGAGTGTGGACACATTGACAAGTGTGGACACTAGGACGAGTGTCAACACTAGGACGAGTGTCAACACTAGGACGAGCGTGGACACAGGGACGAATGTCAACGCTCGGACGAATGTGGACACTAGCGAAGGTGGCACTAGGACCAGAGTGACACATAGACGGGTGTAGACACTAGGAAAATTGTAAACTCTTGGACGGGTGAAGACAATATGACGAATGTGGACACTAGGACGAATGTGGACACAAGGACGAGTGTGGACACAAGGATTAGTGTGGACACTTGGACGGGTGTGGACACTAGGAAGGATGTGGACACAAGGACAAGTGTGGACATAAGGACGAATGTGGAAACAGTGACAAGTGTGGAAACTTTGACTGGTGTGGACATTCGGACGAATATGAACACTAGGACAAGTGTGGACACAAGGGACGACTGTGGGCACTTGGACGTGTGTGGACAATAGGACGAGTCTGAACACTTGGACTAGTGTGGACAGTAGAACGGGTGAGGACACTAGGACGAGTGTGGACACTAGGATGAATGTGGACATCAGGACGAGTATGGACACTAGGACGAGTGTGGACATTTAGGCGAGTGTCAGCACTAGGACGAATGTGGACATTAGGACGAGTGTGGACACAAGGACGAGTGTAGACACATGGACGAGTGTGGACACTTGGTGGGTATGGACCTAGGACGCGTGTGGACACTAGGACGAGTGTGCACACAAGGACGAGTGTGGACACATGACGGGTGTGGACACTTGGACGGGAGTGGACACTAGGACGAGTGTCAAAACTAGGACGAGCGTGGACACAGGGACGAGTGTTGACACTCAGACGAGTGTGGACACAAGGACGAGTACGGACTCTAGAACGGGTGGGGACACTATGACGAATGTGGACACTAACGAGTGTGGACAAGAGGACAAGTGGACACTGGGACGAGTGTGGAACACAAGGACGAGTGAGGACACAAGGAGGAGTGTGGACACTTGGACGGGCGACACTAGGACGGTGTGGACACTAAACTAGTGAGGACAGAAGGACGAGTGTGGACACAGGATGGGTGGACACTTGGGCGGGTGTGGACACTAGGACGGGTGTGGACAAAGGAAGAGTATGGACATTAGGACGAATGTGGACACAGTGACACGTGTGGACACTTTGACGGTGTGGACACACGGATGAATATGAAAACTAGGACGAGTGTGGCACGAGAGACGAGTGTGGACACTTAGACGAGTGTGGAACTAGGCGAGTGTGAACACTAAGACGAGTGTGGACACTAGGGTGGAATGTGGACACTAGGACGAATATGGCCACTAGGACTGGTGTGTGGACACTAGGACGGTGTGGGCAATTGAAGACTGTGGGACACTAGGACGAGTGTTCACCATAGGACGAGTCTGAACACTTGGACGAGTGTGGCAACAAGGGCGGGTGTGGACACTAGGACGTGTGTGGACACAAGGAGGAGTGAGGACACTAGGAAGAGTGTGGACACTAGAAGAGTGAGGACACCAGGACGAGTATGGACACTAGTACGAGTGTAAACATTTAGACGAGTGGGAAACACTAGTACGAATTTGGACACTAGGACGAGTGTGGCCACTAGGACGAGTGGGAACACTAAAAACGAGTGTGGACACTATTACGAGTGTGGACACTTGGACGAGAGTGGTCCTTGTCGGGCATGGACACTAGGACGAGTGTGTAGAAAAAAGGACGAGTGTGGACACAAGGAGGAGTGTGGACACAATTACGAGTGTGTGGACACTTTGACTGGTGTGGAAACTCGGACGAATATGGACACTAGGACAAGTGTGGATACAAGGACGAGTGTCGACACTTGGACGAGTGTGGGACACTAGGACGAGCGTGACACTACGACGAGTGTGGACACCTGGACGGATGTGGACACTAGGACGGGTGTGCACACTGGGACGAGTGTGGACACTAGGATGAGTGTGGACACTAGGACGAGTGTGGATACAGGGACGAGTGTGGACACTCAGACGAGTGTGGAAACTTGGACGAATGACGACAATAGGACGAGTGTAGACACTTGGACGGGTGTGGAAACTAGGACGAATGTGAACAATAGGACGAGTATGGACACAGGACGAATATGGACACTTGGACGGGTGGTGGACACAACGACGAATGTGTGGACACAAGGACGAGTGTGGACACAAGGACGAGTGTGGACACAAAGACGAGTGTGGACACTTGAACGGGTGGGAACTATGACGAACGTGAACACTTGGACGAGTGTGGGCACAAAGACGATTGTGGACACAAGGACGAGTGTGGACACAAGGAGGAGTGTGGACACTTGGAAGAGTGTGGACACTAAGACGATTGTGGACACAAGGCGAGTGTGGACACAAGGAAGAGTGTGGACACTTTGACAGGTGTGGACACTAGGCGGGTGTGGACACTAAGACGAATGTCGACACTAGGTCGTGTGTGGACACAAGGACGAGTGTGGATACAAAGACACGGGTGGACACTTGGACGGCTGTGGACTCTCGGTCGAATGTGGACACTAGAACGAATGTGGACACTAAGACGAGGTGGACAACAAAGACGAGTGGTGGACACAGGAGGAGTGTGGACACTTAGACAGGTGAGGACACTAGGACGGGTGTGGACACTAAGACGAATGAGGAAAATAGGACGAGTGTGGACACAAGGACGAGTGTGGACACAAGGAGGAGTGTGGACACTTGGACGGGT
>WNGS01163746.1:0-14168 GCA_020271785.1 Procambarus virginalis | reverse complement strand
ATTGCGATTCAGGAAAATCCTGTATGTAATGGAATGAAAGGGTAAATTTTAAAGTTTATTTACCATTATAGTGATGAAGATGCAGAGATTGCTGGAGCTTGAAATTTTAAACTTGCAATCTATGCAGTTGGGGCAAGAATTTGGTGGTTGGGCTGGTACAACAGGTTCTGGTAACAAAGAAAGGAAGACAGTTTGGCAAAATGAGTTTTATGAAAAGAATTTCAGACTTAATATTTCATCGTTTCTTGATTGTACAAAATATTGACATTATTCTCCAGATAATGACTGAGAAATTCACAGAAAAGAAACAATCAGACAATTAAATCAATCTATAAAACCAAGTGTCAGGTTTAAACTTTAAGACTTCTCCAAATGTTGTAATGACTGACATGAAACATGTATTCATTTTATTTTGTTATACCAAGATAATCGTAGCTCTAACTGGGATTGGGAAGTAATAGTAATCTCAGAACAAAGTACGGATTTTAGACAGGTATCGTATACTTACTCCAGTGAAGGATATTTCCTTCAGGGCACACAGTTTGTGTCGGGTCTAATGGCTCATAAAAGCCATTTTTCCAATATAATCTGTGGTGGAAAGGCATGAGAAAATGTTGCATTTGGTCACAAATGTGACACAAAAATGCAAAACAGTCTTCACATTTGATGCTTGCTTCACAATTTGTACATTGTACACAAACTTTACCTAATGAAAAAAGGGGTAATTATTTATACTAATTTTAAATACTGTATACCAAACATTTTAAACACTCTGAAGTCTAAATGTATTAATAGATTGTCATTAATTTGCATATGATGCTTATTATACAGTATAACCTTAATGAACACAGCAATATTTAATTTACCTTTATCTGGAACACCCAACTCAGACAATGTCCAATCGAACAGCATTGCTCTGCTTTCTCCCCAATTAATCTCTGCATTTTTCTTCTTTTTTGCCAGTCAGAAACACTTGGCTGAGAATCTTGAATTTGTTCAAGTTCTGCAGCAAGTACTTTGAAATATGGGATTACAAATTAGTAAGAAAATTTGTAAGTGAAAGGAATGATTAGTATAATATGTTAAACAAAATTTCATAGGCATTAAGCACATATTTTTGTACATAATATTTATGATGTGTGTCCATTAAATAACCCTCAGTTAAATACCAACAAATAATGTTGGGGCATACCAACATCAAATGATTCCAAAGTTTCTTCACCAGCTGCCAAATAACTTTGAGTGTACGTTCTGCCACCAGTAGAATAGCCCGCATTTTGAATGTGTGGTGGTGAAAGTATAGCAGGCAGAATGTCTGGGTGGCACATTTGAAGATTTAAGCATGGTACATAATTGCAAATTGTATACAAATATTAATATTTTCAGACAAATCTCAAGATATACTATAACTAACCTTATGCTACCAAGTTATTCAGTGTTATAGTAATTTAATCTCCATAATTGTCTAGCATACACTTAAAAATAGGCAACAAAAATTATTGGAAATTACACATAACAGCTGTAGAAATATTGTTAAAAAAAATAATAGAAGATTACCTCAGGGGTCCATTTTTAGGTCTAAAATATTTTCATATACTGAACATCTATGATATAGAAGAGAATATAATATAATCAACCACATCCTCATATTTGCAAATGTCTGGCATTTCACGAGCACTTTGTCCTGGGTTCATATCCTGGCCGGGGAGGATTTACTGGGTTAGGCTAACCTAACCTAACCTAACTTAACCAAACCAAACCAAGTATCTCAAGTTACAAGTATCTCTGGGAATTCTTATTATCTGCTGTTGTAGAATTGACAAAATGGACACTGTCAACAAAATTATTCCCACATACTCCGTCACTATGTGATGGAGTACACATAGGGCAGGGGACTGAATTGTCCCTGACAGGGACAATTCTGTAACAAATGTTCTATCATAAAACTTTGTACAGTTTATTAATTTCTTACCGTTTGATGTACCAGGATGATCCATGTGTGCTGAAGTTTTATAGCTGGAGCTGGAAGATCCTGTCGAGATGACTTCTTTAAAGAGACTAATAGCTTCCCACACATTGTGTATGAATGAGTTAAGTCCTCCAGTACTTGGCCTAAGGAGTTACCAGGTCTGATTTGTAGAAACTAGTGAACTATGGAGATGAGATTGTTAATAATATACTTTTTTTGAGATTCATATGACTTGCAGATTAAAAACCAACCTTATTTTAAAATAGTACACTAAAGTACATAGCAAATTGCGAAATTCGTAGCTTTAACTACTTTAAAGCTAAACACTCAAGCTTTGAAAATAAGCACAATTTGCTATTTTAAACAGAATCTGGCAACTCTGATTTAGCATGTAAACATTGACTTGCATTCACAATGTAGTTATTTATTTTTCAACAATTTAAAATGGGTTATGAAAATACACACATTGGTACATTATTGCAAAGGCACTATACTATATACATATATAGATATATAAATTGTTGCAAGTCGAGCAACATATATTTTACATTGAACAACAAATGAGATTGGAAAAGCAGTATTGCCAAAATAGACCCCAGACACCCTGTGGGTAGTAATGGACCCCCATACCGACCCTATGAGGGGTAGTGGACCCCATAATAATACTATGGGCGGTAGTGGACACTATACAAACACTATAGGCGGTAGTTGACTTCATAGCGACCTCTGGGCGGCAATGGCCGCCATACACATCCAGTGGGTGTTATTATAAATAAATAAATAAATATGTTTATTCAGAAAAGTACATACATAAAGTGATTTTACATAAGTGGATCGATTTATAGATAGAGCTAGTACATACAATGCCTAAAGCCACTATTACGCAATGCGTTTCGGGCAAGAAAACATTAATATCTAAAACTTAATACTAATTGAGCAAAAAGAATAAAATGTTTTGAGAACAGATACAAATAAAGATAAAAAAAGGGGGGAACATGACTGAAAAAACCAGCACAAATACAATATGTAGACAAACAGCGTTGAATAAAAAAATAAGACATGGGTTGACAATAGAGGGGTAAGGTAGGTTACAGGGAATTTATCAGGTAGTGTTTAGTTTTACATAATTTTAGTTTTACATAATTTTAGTTTTACATAATTTATTGGACCCCATACTCATCCTGTGGGTGGTATTGGACCCCATACCCATCCTGTGGGTGGTTGGAGCCCCATACCCATCCAGTGGGTGATAGTGGACGCCATAATCCTGTGGGTGGTATTGGACCCCATACCATCCTGTGGGTGGTTGGAGCCCCATACCATCCAGTGGGTGGACAGTGGACGCCATACTCATCTGTGGGGGGTGGTATTGGACCTCATACCCATCCTGTGGGTGTGTGGAGCCCCATACCCATCCAGTGGGTGACAGTGGACGCCATACTCATCCTGTGAGTGGTATTGGACCCCATACCCATCCTGTGGGTGGTTGTGAGCCCCATGCACATCCTGTCGGTGGTAGTGGACGCCATACACCAGTGGATGGTATTGGACCCCATACCCTTCCTGTGGGTGGATGTGGGTGGATGATGATCCCCATACCCATCCTGTGGGTGGATGTGACCCCCATACCCATCCTGCGGGTGGTATTGGACCCTTACCCACCTAACAGGTTTTAGTGGACCCTATACGCATCCTATAGTTGATATATAGTAGACACCACACCATTTGCAGTAGTTTACCCCATAGAAAACATAACATCGTTTCTGTTAGCGTTCCTACAGAACATTCTTTAAATATTTTAAGGCACAAACTATTGTATATTATATTGATTGGTGAAGCACTGTAATTCTATGTAATAATTTATAGTGCTTATTATAATTTACTAAGAACAACTAATATTTCTCAAAACAAAACTACGAGCCTTCAATAGGATGTAGCTGATTTGTAATATTCTAAGAGCATGGACAATAGTAGGTAAATTTCACAAACCCATGTGGGACCTGAAAACTACAATTTTCATTATACGTGAACCAATCACGACTATTCTGCTATCTACGTTGATGGACGGGTACTGTGAGACGTAAATTGGTACGTGATGAAGAGTTTGGGCCTTGGTAAAAAAGTTAACTCGGAATATACCACATATGTACTAAATCACATGTAACATATGGACTTTAAGCATTAAGTCATATATGTGCTGTCTTGTGTGAGGACGGGTTGGGACATTAGGACGACTGTGGACACAAGGACGAGTGTGGACACTTGGATGGGTGTGGACACTAGGACGCGTTTGGACACTAGGACGCGTTTGGACACTAGGACGAGTGTGCACACAAGGACGAGTGTGGACACATTGACGGGT
This sequence comes from Procambarus virginalis, assembly GCA_020271785.1. NCBI lineage: Eukaryota > Metazoa > Arthropoda > Malacostraca > Decapoda > Cambaridae > Procambarus > Procambarus virginalis. The sequence continues at coordinate 9,837 of WNGS01163746.1, read as the reverse complement.
GTGGACACTAGGACGAGTGTCAACACTAGGACGAGCGTGGACACAGGGACGAATGTGAACGCTCGGACGAGTGTGGACACTAGGACGAAGGTGGACACTAGGACGAATGAGGACACTAGGACCCGAGTGGACACTTAGACGGGTGTAGACACTAGGAAAATTGTAAACTCTTGGACGGGTGAAGACACTATGACGAATGTGGACACTAGGACGAATGTGGACACAAGGACGTGTGTGGACACAAGGATTGGTGAGGACACTTGGACGGGTGTGGACACTAGGTAGGATGTGGACACAAGGACAAGTGTGGACATAAGAACGAATGTGGAAACAGTGACAAGTGTGGACACTTTGACTGGTGTGTGGACATTCGGACGAATATGAACACTAGGACGAGTGTGGACACAAGGGACGAGTGTGGACACTTGGACGAGTGTGGACCTAGGAAGAGTGTGAACACTAAGACGAGTGTGGACACTAGGACGGATATGGACACTAGTACGAATGTGGCCACTAGGACTGGTGTGTGGACACTAGAACGAGTGTGGACAATTGGACGTGTTTCGACACTAGGACGAGTGCTGACAATAGGACGAGTCTGAACACTTGGACTAGTGTGGACAGTAGGACGGGTGAGGACACTAGGACGAGTGTGGACACTAGGAGAAGTGAGGACATTAGGACGAGTGTGGACACTAGGATGAGTGTGGACATCAGGACGAGTATGGACACTTGGACGAGTGTGGACATTTAGACGAGTGTGAGCACTTGGACGAATGTGGACATTAGGACGAGTGTGGGCACAAGGTCGAGTGTGGACACATGGACGGGTGTGGACACTTGGACGGGAGTGGACACTAGGACGAGTGTCAAAACTAGGACGAGCGTGGACACAGGGACGAGTGTTGTCACTCGGACGAGTGTGGACATTAGAACGAGTGTAGACACTACGAAGAGTGTGGACACAAGGACGAGTATTGACTCTAGGACGGGTGGGGACACTATGACGAATGCTGACACTAGGACGAGTGTGGACAAGAGGACAAGTGTGGACACAGGGACGAGTGTGGACACAAGGACGAGTGAGGACACAAGAAGGAGTGTGGACACTTGGACGGGCGTGGACGCTAGGACGGGTGTGGACACTAGAACGAGTGTGGACAGAAGGACGAGTGTGGACACAAGGATTGGTGCGGACACTTGGGCGGGTGTGGACACAAGGACGAGTGTAGACATTAGGACGAATTTGGACACAGTGACACGTGTGGACACTTTGACGGGTGTGGACACACGGACGAATATGGACACCTGGACGAGTGTGGACACAAGAGACGAGTGTGGACACTTAGACGAGTGTGGACACTTAGACGAGTGTGGACACTAGGCGAGTGTGAACACTAAGACGAGTGTGGACATTAGGACGGATGTGGACACTAGGACGAATATGGCCACTAGGACGAGTGTGGGCATTTGGATGACTGTGGACACCAGGACGAGTGTTCAAAATAAGACGAGTCTGAACACTTGGACGAGTGTGGACACTAGGACGGGTGTGGACGCTAGGACGAGTGTGGACACAAGGAGGAGTGAGGACACTAGGACGAGTGTGGACACTAGGAAGAGTGTGGACACCAGGACGAGTATGGACACTAGTACGAGTTTGGACATTTAGACGACTGGGAATACTAGGACGAATTTGGACACTAGGACGAGTGTGGCCACTAGGACGAGTGGGAACCACTAAAACGAGTGTGGACACTATTACGAGTGTGGACACTTGGACGAGTGTTGACACTAGGACGAGTACGGACAGTAGGACGAGTGTAGACACTAGGATGAGTTTGTACACAAGGATGATTGTGGACACATGAACGAGTGTGGACACTAGGACGAGTGTGGACCGTAGGACGAGTGTGGACACAGGGACGAATGTGGACACTCGGACGAGTGTGGACATAAGGACGAAAGTGGACACAAGGACGAGTGTGGACACTTGGAAGGGTATGGACACTTGGGCGAATGTGGACACTAGAACGAGTGCGGAGACAAGGGACAAGTGAGACACTTGGACGAGTGTGGACACTAGGACGAATGTGAACACTAGGACGAGTGTGGACACTAGGACGGGTGTGGACACTAGGACGAATGTGGACAATGGGACGGGTGTGGACACTAGGACGAGTGTGGACAATTGGACGGGTGTGGACACTAGGACGAGTGTTGACAACAGGACGAGTGTGGTCACTTGGACTGGTGTGGACAACAGGCTTGTGGACACTTGGACTGGTGTGGACACTGGAACGAGAGTAAACACTGGGAGAAGTGAGGACACCAGGACGAGTGTGGACACAAGGACGAGTGTGTGGACACTAGGACGAGTGGACACTGGGAGAAGTGAGGACACCAGGACGAGTACAGACACTAGGACGAATGTGGACACAAGGGACGAGTGTGGACACAAGGGACGAGTGCTGACAGCAATACGAGTGTGAACACTAGGAAGAGTGTGGACACTAGGAGGAGTGAGGACACTAGGACGAATGTGGACACTAGGACGAGTGTAGACACTTAGACGAGTGTGGACACTTGGACGGGCATGGACACTAGGACGGGTGTGGACACTTGAACGAGTGTGGACACAGGGACAAGTGTGGACACAAGAAGGAGTGTGGACACTTGAACGGGTGTGGCCACTTTGACGGGTGTGGACATAAGGACGAGTGTGGACATAAGGACGAATGTCGACACAATGACGAGTGTGGACACTTTTAACGGGTGTAGACACGTCCATGAGGACGAGTGTTGACAATAGGACGAGTCTGAGCACTTGGACGGGTGTGGACACTAGGACGAATGTGGACACTAGGACGAGTGTTGACTATAGGACAAGTCTGAGCACTTGGACGGGTGTGGACACTAGGACGAATGTGGACAGTAGGAGAAGAACGAGTGTGGACACAAGGATTGGTGTGGACACTTGGGCGGGTGTGGACACTAGGCGAGTGTGAACACTAAGACGAGTGTGGACACTAGGGTGGATGTGGACACTAGGACGAATATGGCCACTAGGACTGGTGTGTGGACACTAGGACGAGTGTGGGCAATTGGAAGACTGTGGACACTAGGACGAGTGTTCAGCAAAGGACGAGTCTGAACACTTGGACGAGTGTGGACACTAGGACGGGTGTGGACACTAGGACGTGTGTGGACACAAGGAGGAGTGAGGACACTAGGAAGAGTGTGGACACTAGGAAGAGTGTGGACACCAGGACGAGTATGGACACTAGTACGAGTGTGGACATTTAGACGAGTGGGAACACTAGTACGAATTTGGACACTAGGACGAGTGTGGCCACTAGAACGGGTGGGAACACTAAAACGAGTGTGGACACTATTACGAGTGTGGACACTTGGACGAGTGTTGACACTAGGACGAGTACGGACAGTAGGACGAGTGTTGACACTAGGATGAGTTTGGACACAAGGATGATTGTGGACACATGAACGAGTGTGGACACTAGGACGAGTGTGGACCGTAGGACGAGTGTGGACACAGGGACGAGTGTGGACACTCGGACGAGTGTGGACATAAGGACGAAAGTGGACACAAGGAAGAGTGTGGACACTTGGACGAGTGTGGACACTACGACGAATGTGAACACTAGGACGAGTGTGGACACTAGGACTGGTGTGGACACTAGGACGAATGTGGACAATGGGCCGGGTGTGGACACTAGGACGAGTGTGGACAATTGGACGGATGTGGACACTAGGACGAGTGTTGACAACAGCACGAGTGTGGACACTAGAACGAGTGTGAACACTGGGAGAAGTGAGGACACCAGGACGAGTGTGGACACTAGGACGAGTGTGGACACTGGGAGAAGTGAGGACACTAGAACGAATGTGGACACAAAGGACGAGTGTGGACACAAGGGACGAGGGTGGACAGCAATACGAGTGTGAACACTAGGAAGAGTGTGGACACTAGGACGGGTGTGGACACTAGGAGGAGTGTGGACAATAAGACGAGTATGGACACAATGACGAGAGTGGACACTATGACGAGTGTGAACACAAGGACGAGTGTGGATACTAGGAGGAGTCAGAACTCTTGGGCGGGTGTGGACATTTGGACAGGTATGGACACTAGGACAAGTGTGGACATAAGGACGAAAGTGGACACAAAGACGAGTGTGGACACTTGGACCGGTGTGGACACTAGGACGAATGTGGACACTGGGACGGGTGTGGACACTAGGACGAGTGTGGACAATTGGACGAGTGTGGACACTAGGACGAGTGTGGACAACAGGACGAGTGTGGACACTTGGATGGGTGTGGACACTATGACGGGTGTGATCACTAGGACGATTGTGGACACTAGGAGGAGTGAGGACACTAGGACGAGTGTGGACACTAGGACCAGTGTAGACACCAGGGCGAGTGTGGACACTAGGACGAGTGTAGACACTTAGACGAGTGTGTACACTTGGACGGGCATGGACACTAGGACGGGTGTGGACAATAGAACGAGTGTGGACACAGGGACAAGTGTGGACACAAGAAAGAGTGTGGACACTTGGACGGGTGTGTGGCCACTTTGACGGGTGTGGACACAAGGACGAGTGTGGACACTTTGACGGGTGTAGACACTCGGACTAATATGGACACTACGACGAGTGTGGACACAAGGGATGCGTGTGGACACTTGGACGAATGTGGACACTAGGACGAGTGTTGACAATAGGACGAGTCTGAACACATGAACGGGTGTGGACACTAGGACGAATGTGGACACAAGGAGGAGTGAGGACACTAGGACGAGTGTGGACACTAGGACGAGTCTGGACACCAGGACGCGTGTGGACACCAGGACGAGTCTGGACATTTAGACGAGTGTGTACACTAGGACGAGTGTTGACACTAGGACGAGTGTCGACACTAGGATGAGTGTGGACACTAGGACGAGTGTCGACATTAGGACGAGTGTGGACACTAGGACGAGTGTCGACACTAGGACGAGTGTGGAAACTATTACGAGTGTTGACAATTGGACGAGTGTGGACACTAGGACGGGTGTGGACACTAGGATGAGTGTGGACATAAGGACGAATGTAGCCGCAATGACGAGTGTGGACACTTTGACGGGTGTGGACACTCGGACGAATATGGACACTAGCACGAGTGTGGATACAAAGGATGAGTGTAGACACTTGGACGAGTGTGGACACTAGGACGAATGTGAACACTTCGACGAGTGTGGACACTAGGACGGATGTGGACACTAGGACGAGTGTGCACACTTGGACTAGGGTTTACACTAGGACAGGTGTGGACACTAGGACGAGTGTGGATACTAGGACGAGTGTGGACACAACGACGAGTGTGGACACTAGGACGAGTGTGGACACAAAGAAGATTGTGGACACAAGGACGAATGTGGACACAAGGACGAGTGTGGACACATGGACCGGTGTGGACACTAGGATGAATGTGGACACTAGGACGAGTGTGAACACTGGGAGAAGTGAGGACACTAGGACGAGTGTGGACACAGGGACGAGTTGGACACAAGGGTCGAGTGTGGACACTAGACGAGAGTGTGAACACTGGGAGAAGTGAGGACACCTAGGACGAGTGCGGACACACAGGGACGAGTGTGGACACTAGGAAGAGTGTGGACACTAGGACGGGTGTGGACACTAGGACGAGTGTAGACACAAGGGACGAGTGACACTAGGACGAATGTGAACACTAAGACGAGTGTGGACACAAAGACGAGTGTGGACACAAGGACGAGTGTGGACACTAGGACGAGTGAGGACACTAATACTTGTGTGGACACAGGGACGAGTGTAGACACTCAGACGAGTGTGTGGAAACTAGGACGAATGACGACAATAGGACGAGTGTAGACACTTGGACGGGTGTGGACACAAGGACGAGTGTGGACAGCAGGACGAGTGTTGACACAAGGAGGAGTGTGGACACTAGGACGAGTGTGAACAATAGGACGAGTGTGAACACTTGGACGGGTGGGGTCACAAGGACGAATGTGGACACTAGGACGAGCGTGGACACAACGACGAGTGTGGACACAAGGACGAGTATGGACACAAAGACGAGTGTGGACACTTGCACGGGAGGGGACACTATGACGAATGTGGACACTAGGTCGAGTGTGGACACCAAGACGATTTTGGACACAAGGACGAATGTGGACACAAGGACGACTGTGGACACATGGACCGGTGTGGACACTAGGATGAATGTGGACACTAGGACGAGTGTGAACACTGGGAGAAGTGAGGACACTAGGACGAGTGTGGACACTAGGACGAGTGTGAACACAAGGACGAGTGTGGACACAAGGAGTGTGGACACTTGGACGAGTGTGGGCACAAAGACGATTGTGGACACAAGAACGAGTGTGGACACAAGGAGTGTGGACACTTGGACGAGTGTGGACACTAAGACGAGTGTGGACACAAGGACGAGTGTGGACACAAGGAAGAGTGTGGACACTTCGACAGGTGTGCACAATAGGATGGGTGTGGACACTAAGACGAATGTCGACACTAGGACGAGTATGGACATTTAGACGAGTGTCAGCACTAGGACGAATGTGGACATCAGGACGAGTGTGGACACAAAGACGAGTGTAGACACATGGACGAGTGTGGACACTTGGATGGGTGTGGACACTAGGACGCGTGTGGACACTAGGACGAGTGTCAAAACTAGGACGAGCGTGGACACAGGGACGAGTGTTGACACTCAGACGAGTGTGGACATTAGGACGAGTGTAGACACTACGACGAGTGTGGACACAAGGACGAGTATGGACTCTAGGACGGGTGGGGACACTATGACGAATGTGGACACTAGGACGAGTGTGGTCAAGAGGACAAGTTTGGACACTGGGACGAGTGTGGACACAAGGACGAGTGAGGACACAAGGAAGAGTGTGGACACTTGGACGGGCGTGGACACTAGGACGGGTGTGGACACAAGGACGAGTATGGACATTAGGACGAATGTGGACACAGTGACACGTGTGGACACTTTGACTGGTGTGGACACACGGACGAATATGGACACTAGGACGAGTGTGGACACAAGAGACGAGTGTGGACACTTAGACGAGTGTGGACACTAGGCGAGTGTGAACACTAAGACGAGTGTGGACACTAGGGTGGATGTGGACACTTGGACGAATATGGCCACTAGGACTGGTGTGTGGACACTAGGACGAGTGTGGGCAATTGGAAGACTGTGGACACTAGGACGAGTGTTCACCAAAGGACGAGTCTGAACACTTGGACGAGTGTGGACACTAGGACGGGTGTGGACACTAGGACGAGTGTGGACACTAGGAAGAGTGTGGACACCAGGACGAGTATGGACACTAGTACGAGTGTGGACATTTAGACGAGTGGGAACACTAGTACGAATTTGGACACTAGGACGAGTGTGGCCACTAGGACGGGTGGGAACACTAAAACGAGTGTGGACACTTGGACGAGTGTTGACACTAGGACGAGTGTGGACACAAGGATGATTGTGGACACATGAACGAGTGTGGACACTAGGACGAGTGTGGACCGTAGGACGAGTGTGGACATAGGGACGAGTGTGGACACTCGGACGAGTGTGGACATAAGGACGAAAGTGGACACAAGGAAGAGTGTGGACACTTGGACGAGTGTGGACACTAGGGCGAATGTGGACACTAGAACGAGTGTTGACACAAGGGACGAGTGAGACACTTGGACGAGTGTGGACACTAGGACGAATGTGAACACTAGGACGAGTGTGGACACTAGGACGGGTGTGGACACTAGGACGAGTGTGGACAATTGGACGGATGTGGACACTAGGACGAGTGTTGACAACAGCACGAGTGTGGACACTAGAACGAGTGTGAACACTGGGAGAAGTGAGGACACCAGGACGAGTGGGGACTATAGGACGAGTGTGGACACTGGGAGAAGTGAGGACACTAGGACGAATGTGGACACAAAGGACGAGTGTGGACACAAGGGACGAGGGTGGACAACAATACGAGTGTGAACACTAGGAAGAGTGTGGACACTAGGACGGGTGTGGACACTAGGAGGAGTGTGGACAATAAGGCGAGTATGGACACAATGACGAAAGTGGACACTATGACGAGTGTGAACACAAGGACGAGTGTGGATACTAGGAGGAGTCAGAACTCTTGGGCGGGTGTGGACATTTGGAAAAGTATGGACACTAGGACAAGTGTGGACATAAGGACGAAAGTGGACACAATTACGAGTGTGGACACTTGGACCGGTGTGGACACTAGGACGAATGTGGACACTGGGACGGGTGTGGACACTAGGACGAGTGTGGACAATTGGACGAGTGTGGACACTAGGACGAGTGTGGACAACAGGACGAGTGTGGACACTTGGATGGGTGTGGACACTATGACGGGTGTGATCACTAGGGCGATTGTGGACACTAGGAGGAGTGAGGACACTAGGACGAGTGTGGACACTAGGACCAGTGTAGACACCAGGGCGAGTGTGGACACTAGGACGAGTGTAGACACTTAGACGAGTGTGTACACTTGGACGGGCATGGACACTAGGACGGGTGTGGACAATAGAACGAGTGTGGACACAGGGACAAGTGTGGACACAAGAAAGAGTGTGGACACTTTGACGGGTGTAGACACTCGGACTAATATGGACACTACGACGAGTGTGGACACAAGGGATGCGTGTGGACACTTGGACGAATGAGGACACTAGGACGAGTGTTGACAATAGGACGAGTCTGAACACATGAACGGGTGTGGACACTAGGACGAATGTGGACACAAGGAGGAGTGAGGACACTAGGACGAGTGTGGACACTAGGACGAGTGTGGACACCAGGACGCGTGTGGACACCAGGACGAGTGTGGACATTTAGACGAGTGTGAACACTAGGACGAGTGTGGACAGTAGGACGAGTGTCGACACTAGGACGAGTGTGGACACTAGGACGAGTGTGGACACTAAGACGAGTGTGGACACTAGGACGAGTGTGGAAACTAGGACGAGTGTGGAAACTATTACGAGTGTTGACAATTGGACGAGTGTGGACACTAGGACGGGTGTGGACACTAGGACGAGTGTGGACATAAGGACGAATGTAGCCGCAATGACGAGTGTGGACACTTTGACGGGTGTGGACACTCGGACGAATATGGACACTAGCACGAGTGTGGTTACAATGGATGAGTGTGGACACTTGGACGAGTGTGGACACTAGGACGAATGTGAACACTTCGACGAGTGTGGACACTAGGACGGATGTGGACACTAGGACTAGTGTGCACACTTGGACAAGGGTTTACACTAGGACAGGTGTGGACACTAGGACGAGTGTGGATACTAGGACGAGTGTGAACACTGGGAGAAGTGAGGACACTAGGACGAGTGTGGACACAAGGGACGAGTGTGGACACAAGGGTCGAGTGTGGACACTAGGACGAGTGTGAACACTGGGAGAAGTGAGGACACTAGACGAGTGTGGACACAAGGGTCGAGTGTGGACACAAGGGTCGAGTGTGGACACTAGGACGTGTGTGAACACTGGGAGAAGTGAGGACACTAGGACGAGTGCGGACACTAGGACGAGTGTAGACACAAGGGACGAGTGTGGACACTAGGACGGGTGTGGACACTAGGACGAATGTGAACACTGGGAGAAGTGAGGACACTAGGACGAGTGCGGACACTAGGACGAGTGTGGACACTAGGAAGAGTGTGGACACTAGGACGGGTGTGGACACTAGGACGAATGTGAACACTAAGA
>WNGS01163745.1:20065-31768 GCA_020271785.1 Procambarus virginalis | reverse complement strand
GGTGATATTGTTGGAAACATGAAAGATATTATGACGGGAAAATGGAACAAACCCATTATTTGTATTAGTGCAGGGGGTAATGATGTTGGGAGAGTTAGAAGTGAGGAACTAATACAGAAATTCAAGACAGCAATAGAATTAGTTAGGAGCAAGGGAGGAATCCCGATCATATGTGGCATTCTTCCAAGAAAGGGAGTGGGAAATGAATGGATGTCGAGGGCACTTGGTGTCAATTGCAGGCTGGAAAGATATTGCAAATCTAATGCAATATCTTATATAGACAACTGGGAACACTTCTATGGAAGAAATGAAATGTATGCTCGGGATGGGGTGCATCTATCGAGAGCTGGGGTTGTTGCTGTTGCAAACTCGTTGGAAGAAGTGGTTAGAGGTGTTTGTTTGGGTTTAAACTGTTAGTAGATAGAGGTATGGGAATTGATTTGGAGGAAGGATGTAATAAAAGTATGTGTTTGCGGGAGAAAGGAATTGGCAAAATGATCAGGGAAAGAGAAGGGCCTCAAAATAACAATTCACTTAGGGTATATTACACAAACAGTAGAAGTCTAAGAAATAAAATTAACGAATTAAATGCTCTTGTCTGCACAGAAAAAATAGATATTATTGCACTCACCGAAACGTGGATGAATGTTGATAATAGAGAACTATTAGCTGAATATCAAATAAATGGATTTAAACTATTTCACACAGATAGATATATTAGACGAGGAGGTGGAGTAGCCATATACGTTAGGGACAATTTGAAATGTAGTCTCAAAGAGGGAATCAAAACTGAGCCACACACAGAAACTATTTGGATAGAATTAAACGAAAAAGCAAATAATATTATATAGGAGTTATATATAGGCCACCAAATTTAGACAGAATGGAAGCAAAGCATCTATGGGATGAAATATCTAGGGCATCTAGATCTAACAGTATTTATGTCATGGGTGACTTTAATTTTAGTGGAATAAACTGGTTGAACAAAACAGGGAATAGTGAAGCAGAAGATTTTCTAGAATTAATTGACGATTGCTTTCTTACGCAACACATTAAGGAACCAACACGGGAAAATAATATTTTAGATTTAGTGTTAACTAACAGGGAAACACAAATTAATGACATCGAAATAGGGAGTGAGCTAGGGAACAGTGATCACAAAGAAATCAGATTTAGCATAGAATGGAATAGACCTGTAGGAGAAAATTCTGTTAAAGTGCCAGATTTTCGAAAAGCTGATTTTAATAGCCTAAGAATTTTTTGGGTCAAATTGATTGGAAAGTCTTGGGTATGGGGTGTGGGCCGGTCTTGGAGCGAGACATGAACCCAGTGATAGGTGATGTAAATGGGGATTTCGATGTGGATTCAATATATAACTTATTTAAGAATATTCTAAACAAAGCACAGGAACGTAGTATACCACACAAATTGAATAGATCGATACTAATGACCCAAAGTGGATAACAAAGAATTTGAAAAACCTTATAGGTAAAAAGAGAGCTTGGTACAAAAGGATTAAAAATGGGGAGGTCACTTTAGAACAGGAATTCGTTCAACTGGTTAAAAATGTTAAAAAAAGATAAGGAAAGCAAAAAGAAACTATGAAGTTCGTATAGCAGGGCAAGCAAAGACAAATCCTAAAGGTTTTTTCAGTTATATCGAACTAAGACTAGGGAAAGGATAGGTCCATTAAAAACTGAGACAGGTCAAATAACAGATAGTGATGAAGAGATGAGTAGTATTTTAATAAATATTTTGTATCTGTATTTACTAAAGAGGAACTTAACAATATGCCTTCAGCCGAACAAGTCTATGTGGGTGGGACGAGGACAGGTTGACGAGTTTAGCAGTTACCAGGGAGGATGTTCTTAAACAAATAGTAAAACTCAAACCAAACAAATCCCCAGGGCCGGATGAAGTGTTTGCCAGGGTGCTGAAAGAATGCAAAGAGGAGCTTTGTGACCCACTGTCAATCATATTTAATAAATCAATAGAGTCAGGCAGAGTGCCAGAGTTTTGGAAAGTTGCTAATGTGATACCAGTTTTTAAGAAAGGAGATAGATCACTTGCGTCTAACTATCGACCAATTAGCCTAACGTCTATTGTGGGAAAGTTACTCGAATCTATAATAGCAAATAAAATTCGTCTTCATCTTGAAAAACATAAATTAATAATTGAGTCGCAACATGGTTTTATAAATGGCCGTTCATGTTTAACAAATTTGTTATCTTTTTATTCTAGCATAGTTGAGGCAGTTGATAGTGGTAAGGATTGTGATGTTGTGTACCTTGACTTTAGCAAAGCTTTCGATACAGTGCCACATGAAAGACTGATTAAAAAGATAGAGGCTCATGGTATTGGTGGTGCTATATTAAGCTGGATTAGGGCATGGCTATACCAAAGGAAACAGAGTTAGTATAAATGGAGTCAAGTCAGAGTGGGAAAATGTTGTAAGTGGAGTGCCTCAAGGCTCTGTCTTGGGACCTCTGTTGTTTATAATATATATAAATGATTTAGATTCGGGTTTGAGTAGTAACATTTGCAAATTTGCCGATGATACGAAAATCGGTAGGGAAATTAATTCGGAGGAGGACTCTCTATCACTTCAAGTTGATCTAGATAGGGTTTTGAAATGGTCAAAGGACTGGCAGATGCAGTTTAATGCTGATAAATGTAAAGTTCTGAGGCTAGGTAATGATGATAGAGTTACAAGATACGAGCTAGATGGTGTTGAGATTGCGAAGTCGGATTGCGAAAGGGATCTGGGAGTTATAATTAGTAAGAATTTAAAACAAAAGGATCAATGCATGAATGTTCGTAATAAGGCAAATCGGACACTCGGATTTATTAATCGCAGCGTTAGTAACAAGACACCTGGTGTGGTTCTCAAGCTATATCTTGATCTAGTTAGGCCCCATTTAGATTATGCAGTTCAGTTTTGGTCGCCATATTATAGAATGGATATAAATTCACTTGAACGTGTCCAGCGTAGGATGACTAAGTTAATTCCATAAATTAGAAATCGTTCATATGAAGAAAGATTAACTAAGCTTAAGTTGCATTCACTGGAAAGGCAAAGAGTTAGGGGTGACATGATAGAGGTTTACAAGTGGATGAATGGACATAACAAAGGGGATATTAATAGGGTATTAAAAGTATCAACACAGGACAGAACGCGAAACAATGGGTATAAATTGGATAAGTTTAGATTTAGGAAAGACTTGGGTAAATACTGGTTCAGTAACAGGGTTGTTGATTTGTGGAACCAATTGCCGCATAACATTGTGGAGGTGGGGTCCCTCGATTGTTTCAAGCATGGGTTGGACATGTATATGAGTGGGATTGGGTGGTTATAAATAGGAGCTGCCTCGTATGGGCCAATAGGCCTTCTGCAGTTGCCTTTGTTCTTATGTTCATGTTCATACGAGGCAGCTCCTATTTATAACCACCCAATCCCGCTCATATACATGTCCAACCCAAGCTTGAAACAATCTAGGGACCCCACCTCCACAATGTTACTTGGCAATTGGTTCCACAAATCAACAACCCTGTTACTGAACCAGTATTTACCCCAAGTCTTTCCTAAATCTAAACTTATCTAATTTATACCCATTGTTTCGTGTTCTGTCTTGTGTTGATACTTTTAATACCCTATTAATATCCCCACTGTTATGTCCATTCATCCACTTGTAAACCTCTATCATGTCACCCCTAACTCTTTGCCTTTCCAGTGAATGCAACTTAAGCTTAGTTAATCTTTCTTCATATGAACGATTTCTAATTTATGGAATTAACTTAGTCATCCTACGCTGGACACGTTCAAGTGAATTTATATCCATTCTATAATATGGCGACCAAAACTGAACTGCATAATCTAAATGGGGCCTAACTAGATCAAGATATAGCTTGAGAACCACACCAGGTGTCTTGTTACTAACGCTGCGATTAATAAATCCGAGTGTCCGATTTGCCTTATTACGAACATTCATGCATTGATCCTTTTGTTTTAAATTCTTACTAATCATAACTCCCAGATCCCTTTCGCAATCCGACTTCGCAATCTCAATACCATCTAGCTCGTATCTTGTAACTCCATCATCGTTACCTAGCCTCAGACTTTACATTTATCAGCATTAAACTGCATCTGCCAATCCTTTGACCATTTCAAACCCCTATCTAGATCAACTTGAAGTGATAGTGAGTCCTCCTCCGAATTAATTTCCCTACCGATTTTCGTATCATCGGCAAATTTGCAAATGTTGCTACTCAAACCTGAATCTAAATCATTTATATATATTATAAACAACAGAGGTCCCAAGACAGAGCCTTGAGGCACTCCACTTACAACATTTTCCCACTCTGTCTTGACTCCATTTATACTAACTCTGTTTCCTTTGGTATAGCCATGCCCTAATCCAGCTTAATATAGCACTTCCAATACCATGAGCCTCTATCTTTTTAATCAGTCTTTCATGTGGCACTGTATCAAAAGCTTTGCTAAAGTCAAGGTACACAACATCACAATCCTTACCACTATCAACTGCCTCAACTATGCTAGAATAAAAAGATAACAAATTTGTTAAACATGAACGGCCATTTATAAAACCATGTTGCGACTCAATTATTAATTTATGTTTTTCAAGATGAAGACGAATTTTATTTGCTATTATAGATTCGAGTAACTTTCCCACAATAGACGTTAGGCTAATTGGTCGATAGTTAGACGCAAGTGATCTATCTCCTTTCTTAAAAACTGGTATCACATTAGAAACTTTCCAAAACCCTGGCACTCTGCCTGACTATTGATTTATTAAATATGATTGACAGTGGGTCACAAAGCTCCTCTTTGCATTCTTTCAGCACTCTGGCAAACACTTCATCCGGCCCTGGGGATTTGTTTGGTTTGAGTTTTACTATTTGTTTAAGAACATCCTCCCTGGTAACTGCTAAACTAGTCAACCTGTCTTCATCCCCACCTCAGACTTGTTCGGCTGAAGGCATATTGTTAAGTTCTTCTTTAGTAAATACGGATATAAAATATTTGTTAAAAATACTACTCATCTCCTTGTCATTATCCGTTATTTGCCTGTCTCAGTTTTTAATGGACCTATCCGTTCCCTAGTCCTAGTTCGATATAACTGAAAAAAACCTTTAGGATTTGTCTTTGCTTGCCTTGCTATGCGAACTTCATAGTTTCTTTTTGCTTTCCTTGTCTCTTTTTTAACATTTCTAACCAGTTGTACGAATTCCTGTTCTAAAGTGACCTCCCCATTTTTAATCTTTTTGTACGAAGCTCTCTTTTGCCCTATAAGGTTCTTCAAATGCTTTGTTATCAACTTTGGGTCATTAGTATTCGATCTATTCAATTTGTGTTTTATACTACGTTCCTGTGCTTTGTTTAGAATATTCTTAAATAAGTTATATATTGAATCCACATCGAAATCCCCTTTTACGTCACCTATCGGAAATCGAAATCCCCTTTTACACACCTATCTTGTGTAAACCGTCGGAATAAAATAAATACAAGTGTAGTGAAGTGTAAATATATTGCTACGGAAATCCCTTGCTGAGGCAAGGAGATGATGCCTATTCAACAATATATCTGCATACTCCAGTGTAAGTAAGTTAGCATCAAGAACAACAATACACGCTCAGAAGCCGTATCTAGACAGACACCACCACTACCCTCCCCCTTAAGTACCCAACACAACTGGACACCTGTCTGGCAGCCCAGCTCTACTCGCTGCTCAACAAGCCTATTGCTCATCTGAGACAGCCGGCTGGCAATTACCTGCACATCAGTGCCACCTACATGGACTCTGCCATGTATAAAAGCAGCTCACTACCAGCTAGACCACAATACTCTTCAGTGCTCCAAGCTGAAAGATCTACTCTCGCTCCCCTGGGTATCAGTTGTCTCCAGTCTCCAGTATATACTTATTGTGCGCCTTTGATTTTGCAATTAACGTAACTGTCCATGGTTATATTTCTTTTGCACTGTTCTAGCCAAGTATCTTAGGGGATTTGTTTTAAGGGGGTGTATTACGGAAAAATGTGATAAAGGAAAACTGGTTCGATTTCAATAAAACTTTGACTAGTTTGTATATAAAATTTGGTTTAACTGGCCCAAGTCTATAAAAAATTATTTTAATATTTACTTTTATGCCAAAAATATTAAAAACACTTTTTTATCAGCTGATTTGCATGAAACTTTTACACCTTACAGAACGTATGCCTATCTGAAAAGATGAAAATTTTGGAGGAAATTGGTTGAAGTCAACTTCAATCACAGGTGGCAGAGTGTTTGATCTTATTTATTTTCAAGTAATATAAAACTGCATCTCCTATCATTTTTATGTCATTTTACACGAAATTTACACCTTATATGTAGAGTTGATGTCTCTACAATATTTATGAAACACTGTTTCTAAGTTCATTTATTGATTTTATAAATATTTGCAAACGTGAAATATTGGCATGATTTTTGGGAGAACTTTGACTACTTGTATTAGTAAAACTAAACATATTTTGGATAATCCTTTTAATAAAAGTTCTTTATTATATGCTAATATAATATACGAGTGTCATAGAAATGATGTCATTCGAATATTGTGGTAGAAGTAGGATATTGAAAATGTAAAATTCGTTGGAAAAAACTTCTCCCATTCTATTTGGAGTGCAATACCGAAACGTAGAACAGTTGCAGCCCTTCTTATATACAACTTTAAAAAAAAAAGTTTGGTTGACATTAAAAAAAAAAATAAATCGCATTTACCACCCCCTTAACCCTTAAACGGCGCATGGCGTATATATACGCCATGAGTAACATGTCCAAGCGTGCGGATTACGTATATATATGCCATAGGGCGCCTGGCACGATTCGAATGTCCCTGTCCCGATTCGAATGTCCGAATCGACGAATGTCGATTCGGTGTCCCTTTACACCCATGATTCGAATGTATGGGTATAAAGGTATCACCCATACCATAGCCAGTGGCGATTGAAAACAGACGCCATCTTGGAAAAAAATGTAGTGCAGGGCTCCGTTTCCCAGGCCTTAGTTATTGGCCAGACACCATCAGAGCGCTTCACAACGCAGCATCCGACCTCGCTCAGCGCACCGTGCCGTGCGGTCTTTGACCGAAAACAAAATAGCCAATGAATTGTTCAAAGACGTTTACGAATCTGACATTGACGACTCAGATATAGACGAGGACTATATGCAGCCTGAGGATAGAGAAACCACGAATATTGTGGGAGAACATGTTGGTGCCACGAGTGTCACCCGCTTCTATTCAACACCACTTCGCGCCCAAGCACATAGTTTAAATGTTCCATTGCAAAAATATGATATTATCGACGAGTCTGAAACAGGGGAATCATTCTCTGGTTTTAGTGGTGTAGATCGGAGAATAGTTTTGCTACGCCTGCTAGTGCCAGTACAAGCTTCGCCGCATCAGCTGCCTGCCCAGCTAAGCGCCGCCGCATGGAACAAAATGGCGACAATGAGGAACAAATCCCATCTTCCAATACTTTTCCCTCATCGACGCTTCCTGCCCTACTGTTGCTAGACGTGCTTCAGCTCCTGGTCCCCGGATTCCTCGCCGTGGTGCAGCTATTGGCTCTCGGAAGACAGCTGGTTTATTTGTGTGGAGTGATGAAGATTCTGTTCAACAAATTCCCGACTTTGACAAAAGAGATGTGGAAATTAGATCTTTTCCCCTGATACACGTGGCGAAATGAGTGAAATGGACTTCTTTACTACATATTTCGATGAGCCGCTCATGGAACATATTGTTCATGAAACGAACAGACTTGCGGCTGATCTCATTGAAGGTGAGGAGGTATCAGAATTTTCATGATTACAACGTTGGAAACCGATGACTGTAGGTGAACTGAGTGTATTTCGCAGTTTGTATGTTGATGAAACAGTGTGAGAAACACGTAATATCCCATTATTGAAGTAAAGACATCGCTGTTCCAACACCATTGTTCGGGAAATGTGTGTCTCGAGACCGTTTTCTGTTACTCCTACGGTGTCTTCATTTTGCAAATAATGCTGACGAGAGACAGGATGCTAGGCATTGGAGGGTGAGGCACGTGCTAAATGACCTGATTGGAAAGTTCAGAGATTACTACGTACCAGCTTCTGAGCTGGTTATTGATGAATCCCTTGTGCTTTTCAAAGGGCTGCCTTCAAGCAGTATATTCCCTCAAAATGCCACCGATTTGGATTGAAATTCTTTGTGCTTTGTGACTGTGAATCTGGAATGGTGTTACACATGATACTGTATTCGGCTACAAATGTACACATTCCAGTTAATGACTAACATGGCTTCTCAGGTAGTGTGGTGAAGGCACTGCTTGCACCATATCTGAACAAGGGTCATATATTGTACACATAATTATTATACTAGTCCCTTACTAACCAGAGTCTTGCTTGACAATAAAACTGGAGTGTGTGGCACAGTAAAGTCAAAACGAAGGGAAATACCTGTGTTTGACACTGCTATGCAAGTAGGTGATTGCGAGGTAAGAAAAAGTGGTGCAATACTTTCAGTCCGGTGGAAAGACTGACGAAGTGAACGTGTTGACCACCATTCACCCTGGAACAATGGTGGACAGTGGCAAGGTGAACAGAACAACAAAGTAAATAATATAAGCCAAATTATGTGATAGACTACAACTTCAAAATGCGTTTAGTCTAAGTGTGACATGGTGGTGGGTGATGTAGTGTGTGTACTGAAAACGGTGAAATGGACAAAGAAAATGATTTTCCACCTTATTGAAGTAACAATGCTGAACAATTACAACATATATCTTGTGAAAACAGGTAGAAAACCATATTTCCGTTCGTTTAGTTTTCAAGTTGTGAAACAATTGCAAAGTAAGTTTGGCAAAAACACCCCTGGCATACAAAGACCCATTCGGGACCCAATCTTGAACCATGCCCCTGCACCCAGGCTCGCTTACAGGGAGGCCTTTCTGGTACACCAAATCAAGAAATTACCACCAACTGGAGTGTGTGCAGCAGGCCAGCGTCGGTGCGTTGTGTATTACAGCACAGAAATGAAGCCACAGAAACGTAAGTTGGTGTTAACATAGTGCGAAACGTGTGCCGTTCCTCTGTGCCATATCGACCATTTTGCACAGTCTCCAGGACTACTAAATGTGTAATATTTTTGTAAATAAATGTACATTTCAATATAAACACTAAAATTAACTTGATAACAAAAACAAATACATTGTACATATCCTGTAAACTACACCAGTTTGGTGGGCATACTTGTGACAATAAAATACGAGCTCGGAGTTTATACCAGTTTTATTATAATACAACGTCAAGTGACAATAACTGGAACAATACTAGCAAAACAAATTATTGTAAAATGTGCTATACATATTGTAAATAATGCCGCGAAAATAAATTCGCGGCCACTCGGGCCTCCTGAGCCACCGTGAGTGACGGCTCCTGACGCAGTACCCTTGAGCGTTCACTCTGACGTCATCGGCGAACTTGTCGGCTCAATTTCATCATTGGTAAGTACAACAGAATATTTTTTTTTCTTGTGCTCGGGGAATGGAAATTAACATTTTTAGAAGACGAAAAAATCTATTTTTTTTTCTTGTGCACAAGGGCATAGATGTCCTCAGGACCCCTTAGATGCTTAAGGGTTAAGGTTTAATTTTTTGTTATATTAAATATTTAAGTGTTTCCATTCTTTGGATTTTATCCTGCAGTTTTCACCCTGTAGAGAGATTTGGAAGTTGAAGCAGTTTTATTTACTTTGTTTTACTTTTTTTTATTTAATGTTGTAGCGAGTTAATCTTATACTCGCTCCATTATCTCATTATCTTAATAGCATAACTAATTAACACTAATTACAGAAGCTACAATCCTTTCCCCAATTACAGGTAATACTCTTCTCACCTTGTTGGAGGCAGCCGAGGTATAATCACCATATATGCAAGCGATTTGGTGAATATCGACCAGTACAATCTCCAGTCAAGAATGTAGTACTCGGCTTGGGCAGTGCTAGTCGACCCAAGACACTACAGCTTCGACACAGAGCAGACAGCAGACTACGACCGCATCCAGCTACAACGCTCTTGCTCCCCGAGTTCAGACATTCGCAATTCCTAATCGAGCCGCCACGCTCTCCCGCATAGAGCTCCACGATTCCGGCCTCACTCAGCTCTCTGCTCTGCTCCAGGCAACGTATCAACGTCTCCGACACTGCTGTATCCAGGAATACTAAATAAATATGAAACTCACTAAACACTGTATCTAATCAACCCAAGAACGTAACATAACCATACGCTACAATGTTATTGGCATTCCACCAGCCAGATTAGCCATTGCTCTATTCATCCAATTTTCTGTAACAGTATATATTCTAAACAATATCCAATTGGGAATGTACAAAGTGTAAATAATGGAAAATGACATTTAATTTAGTGTATTCAAATATACATGGATATTTGTGAGAACACTTTATAAGTGGTGGGGTTCAAAAAAGTAATTGCACAACATAATGGAATTAATTATAATTATATTAATAATTTAAGCACCGCTTTGGTTTTTCAAGAGGTAAATGAACATTAATATACCAGTGTATAAACCATAACCGTATAAATAAAAAAAACAGTACATTGTTTTTTTCGTAAAAACCGGAAACGTTCTCTTCTGTTGCTATATATATCAGTCCACCCCTCAATGTGAACCTGTTGGAGGGTCCTTTCCCAAAGGACATACTAAATTTTGATTAAGTTTCTAATACATCCCTTGCTTTACAGGGACTAGGGGAGTGTGGAGGGAACCATATTCAAAGTACCCGCCAGCGGGAATCTCTCTCCTGCTAGGTGCTCCTGATTGGTGAACAGCCGCCTGGTGTCGTGTGTGTACGCATCACCCACACGCCCGGAAGAGATGGAGAGGGGAAGAGAAGAACCGTACCTGATCGCAGCTAGACCTGTTATTGACGCTCCCTGAACCGTGGTTATCCAGCCCCCATATTGGCCAGCTTCACTGGACCTCGCCCATTCTCGTCCCTCAGTAGCAATCATTGCTTCAGCCCGTCCCCGAAAAGACTTCAGCTCGAGGTGAGCAACTGTCTTCCTTATTAATATATCTATTTCTGTGCATGTCGGTTACCACGTGGTCGGCCGTCCCATACCCCTTAGACGACTGCCTCCATACTAGCGCAATGAGTAGGATTGTAGTCTTCAGCTCGAGTTGTAGAATGGGTGACTTTGCCATCATTCTTGGTGTGAGCCTCATCTGAGATGGAGTGTGAATATATGACAATCACCTATCCTGTATATGCCGTTATTCAGCAGCCATGGAAAGAAAAAATTGATAAGACGTATAAGGGCTGAGCAGTAATCTGTGTCAGAAGGACTGTGCTATCATAATGCTGAGCTGCTTAGTGAGTTTCAACTGGGAATTCGTAAGTTCAATATCACTACGATTGAGCGTGCCCTTTCATATGCTTGCATATGAAGGGCACGCCATATGTTCACATGCTCATCTCCATTGATTCGGACCTTGAGAAGATATCACTACCACCGCCACGACGGCCATTGCAAGTCACTGGCATCATCCTCATGCCACCACGACAGGACCTCGTGCCACCCACGACAGGACCTCGTGCCACCACGACAGGACCTCGTGCCACCACGACAGGACCTCGTGCCACCACG
>WNGS01163745.1:0-15975 GCA_020271785.1 Procambarus virginalis | reverse complement strand
TCTTTCGCCTTCTAGTGTGTGGTTTGGTCATCAATGACTAACTGGAATCCTTATTTTTCTAGACCTAGAAAAGGCCTTCGAGTTAGCCAATGCTCAATTACACTGAGTTGCCTTGTAGATAAAGGAAATCAAAGGACACGCTCTTGCCTTTGACAATGGAAGCTGCTAACCGAGAAGCTAAAGTCATATTTCAAGGAAAAACATCCTTGGAAGTACCCCAGAGAAGGAATACCCAGCCATTTCCTCTTCAACTGTTTCATGGTACAATTCATGAAGCTCAAGTTACCAAAAAGCCAAACTGCTTAATATGCAGGTGACTGTGTTCATCATCAATGGCAAAGGCGCCAGGAACCATGCACATAAATGCCTAGTATTATCAGCAGGGAAGTGGAACGCATAACAGTTAAAATAAAAAGCAATAAAACCAAAGCAATGCCCTTTAAAATGAGAACAAGACATCAGACTCACAATACAAGGACATGAAATTGAGTGGGTTACCTTTTTCAATACCTAGGATTCATAATAGACAGCCAGTTGAAATTCACTAAGAAAATAATATCTTCGGCAACGTTGTAAAGCCAGAAACTCAGCTTTGCGCTCCCTGGCAAGTCTTAGAGAGGGTGCATCTCTACCAGTAGTCAAAATGAACTACGTTCAAGCAGTAGGTTACTCATTGACTACGCTGATCCTGCTCTTACATCTCTTAGTGATAACCAATGGGAGAAACGGGAAGTGTCTCAAAATGCTCTCAGAATACTGCTGGGAATACCTATATGGACGCGTCGAGACCACATCATCCCTTTTGGCAGCCTCCTCCATGGCTCCATGGAAAGAATCGACCCTAAAGATAATAATTGAAGGATTGCCAGTTACAAAAACAGTATATGACTCACAGAGGATCAAAGCAGTCATAGAACAACAAATGGAAAACCATTTCAAAGACCTTCAACGACTCATCTTCACAGAAGGATCAGTGATTAAGAAAGAGGTTCTGCTGGGGCAGCAGTTTTCACTAACAACTATGAAGCTTACTGGAGCATGATTAGGTGCTCAACATTGCAAACAAAATATATGCCCTAAAGGAGGCCATACACTATACAATTGAGAATAATTTACATGATGTCATCATTCATTCCGATTAAATCCTCGCTCCAGGCATTGTTATCCAGTCAGCACAGAGATAATATACAACTCCTCGCATAATTTAACATATAGGAAAAGAAGCCCATAATCTTGAACTGTCAATCACCCAAAATTGGATACCAAGTCACATTGGCATAGACAGTAATGAAAAGGCAGACTCGCAAAGCAAAAACTGCCACTGTTCTACCTGTTGTACAGGTTCAAATACCTCCAAGTTTTTCACAGATTAAGTAGCAAATCAAAACGAAATACTCCCAACTATCACAAGTCGCCACCGAGCCAAAGTAGCGGAAAATCCACTGTGATATAGTACGAACAAGCCACTGGGTACTACTATCTCAGGCCTGACAAAAATATATCCAGAGACATTGCAGTAGCCATACACAGTCTCAGATTTTGTACAAGTGCTGCTGGGAGGTAATAAACCCAATAGTTAGAGACTGTCATATGCCTGACTATTGAGTTATTAAATATGGTAGGCAGTGGCTCGCAAAGCTCCTCTTTGTATTCTTTAAGCACTCTGGCCCTGGGGATTTGTTTGGTTTTAGTTTTACTATTGTTTAATTACATCCTCTCAGTCAACTGCTATACTAGTCAGCCTGTCCTCATCCCCACCCACATAGATTTGCAATGAAAAGAACATAGACTTGTTCGGCTGAAGGCATATTGTTAAGTTCCTCTTTAGTAAATACAGATGTAAAATATTATTAAAAATACTACATCACCTCGTCATTATCGCTATTTGACCTGTCTCAGTTTTTAATGGACCTATCATTTCCCTAGTCTTTTTTCGATATAACTGAGAAACGGCTTTAAGATTCGTCTTGCTTGCCCTGCTGCTATGCGAACATCATAGTTTCTTTTTGCTTTCCTTCTCTCATCTTTTTTAACATTTCTAACCAGTTGTACGAATTCCTGCTCTAAACTGACTTCCCCATTCTTAATCCTTTTGTACCATGCTATTTTTTTACCTGTAAGGTTCTTCAGATACTTGTTATCCACTTTGGGTTATTAGTATTCGATGTATTCAATTTGTATTGTATACTACGTTCCTGTGCTTTGCTTAGAATATTTTTAAATAATCGCTGAGTTCACATCTCGCTTCAGGACCGGCCCACCACTCATGCCGAAGACTTTCCAATCTGCTTGACCCGAAAAATGTCTTAGGCTATTGAAATCAGCTTTTAAAAAACTGCTACTAACTGAATTTTCTCCTACAGATCTATTCCATTCTATGCTAAATCTGATTTCTTTGTGTTCACTGTTCCCTAGCTCACTCCCTATTTCTATGTCATTAATTTGTATTTCCCCGTTAGTTAACACAAACATTATTTTCCCGCATTGGTTCTTTAATGTGTTGGGTAAGAAAGCAATCGTCAATTAATTGTAGAAAATCTTCTGCTTCATTATTTATCCCATAAGTGCTGTGCTTCAATCCTGTTTATGTTTGGTGGCCTATATAACTCCTATAAGATTATTTGCTCTTTCGTTTAATTCTATCCAAATGGTTTCCGTGTGTTGCTCAGTTTTGTTTCCTCTTTGAGACTACATGTCAGATTTTCCCTAACATATATATCTACTCCCCCTCCTTGCGTAATATATCTGTGTGAAACAGTTCAAATCCATTTAATTGATATTCAGCTAATAGTTCTCTATTTTCTACATTCATCCACGTTTCGGTAAGTGCAATAATATTTTTTTCTGTGCAGACAAGAGTATTTATATCGTTTATTTTGTTTCATAGACTTTTACCGTTAGTGTAATATATCCCTAAGTGTATTGTTATTTTGAGGTCCTTCTCTTTCCCTGATCATTTTGCCATTTTGTTTCTCCTACTAACACATACTTTTATTACCTCCTTCCTCCATATCAATTCCCATACCACTATCTACTAACACTTTAAACCCAAACCCAGACAAACGCCTCCAATCTCTGGTTCCAACGAGTTCGCAAAACCAACACCACCAGCACTCGATAGATACACTCCCACCGCGAGCATACATTTCATTTCTTCCATAAAAGTGTTCCCATATATCTATGAAAGATATTGCATTTGATTTGCAATATCTTTCCAGCCGGCAATTGACACCAAGTGCCCTCGACAACCATTCATTTCCATCTCCCTTTCTTGGAAGAATGCCACATATGATCGGGATTCCTCCCTTTGCTCCTAACTAATTGTATGGCTTTCTTAAACATTTGCATCAGTTCCTCACTCCTAACTCGTCCAACATCATTACCCCCTGCACTAATACAAATAATGGGTTTGTTCCCATTTCCCGTCATAATATCTTCATGTTGTCAACAATTTCCCTAATTCCAGCTCCTGGAATGCAAACCCTTAACCTGTTCCCCGTATCTATGGCACAAAACTTCCTGTCTAAATACATTACCTTAGAAACTCCCACAACCAAAATTAGCCTAGTTCCGTCCATTTCCTTTTGAGCACCTTGAGGAACCTGCGCTTCGTTGTTCTTCGTTGCTTTGCCTTTCGAACGAACTGCAGGCTCACCAGAGCACTCGTCCTCTAACACGGCAAATGCGTTAGATGTCCTTAGGATATCAGTAGGCGGCTTTGCCAAAGACTTTTTAAGGCCCCTGTCCTTAACTTGGAAAGGAGACTTAGTACTTATTTGCCCGACTGTCCCCAGGGACCGAACACTGCATTCACTCCCAGACTTTGCTGTGAGTGAATTTGATCTAGGATCTTTTATTGAAGTAACTCATCACATCGACACAGGCAATGCCAAACCTGTGAAACAGAAAATACGGCAGACACCTGCATGTTTTGCAGAGGAAGAAAAAGAGACACAACCCCTTCCACGCATGCTTGATGCAGGTATCATCCCACCGTCAATGTCTGATTGGGATACCTCGGTTCGGTGGTGTGTGTGGATTACCGGGAACAGAACTTCCGTATCATAAAGTGTGTGTACCCGCTTCTAGTTGACGAATGCCTGCACATATTAGCAGGAAACGAATGTTTCAGTATGTTAGATGCCAACTCTGTATATTACCAGATCAATATAGAGAAAGATCGGAAAAAGACGACTTTTATCACCAAGTATAGTTTGTTTAAATTTAAGAAAATGGCTTTTGGTCTTTGTAATGTCCCAGCTACCTACGCCAGAGTCATGAATCTGGTATTACGAGAGCTGAATTGGGAGACGGTGCTAGTTTTCTTGGATAACATTCTAGTGTTGGGCGAGTCATTTTCAAGTCACCTCTCTAACCTGGCACAAGTCTTTTAAAGGCCGTATGGCCCGTGCCTTATGCAACAAAAATGTGACCTGTTCAATTTTAGAATTCTTTCATATGTGCCAGAGATAGGGGGGAACAGGTCAAGGGTCTGCTATCCGGGAGCTGAAATTGGAGATATTGTTGACAACATGAAAGATTATGACGGGAAATGATAACAAACCCATTATTTGTATTAGTGCAGGGGGTAATGATGTTGGACGAGTTAGGAGTGAGGAACTGATAAAGTAATTTAACAAAGCCATAGAATTAGTTAGGAGCAAAGGAGGAATCCCGATCGTATGTGGCATTCTTCCAAGAAAGAGCGTTGGGAACGAATGGTTGTCGAGGACACTGTGTAAATTGCCAGCTGGAAAGATATTGCAAATCAAATGCAATATCTTTCATAGACAACTGGGAACACTTCTATTGAAGTAATGAAATGTATGCTCGTGATGGGGTGCATCTATCGAGGGCTGGGGTTGTTGCTGTTGCGAACTCGTTTGAACCAGTGGTTAGACACATTTGTTTGGGGGGTAACTGTTAGTAGATAGTGGTATGGGAATTGATAGGGAGGAAGGAGGTAATAAAAATGTGTGTTTGTTGGAGAAACAAATTGGCAAAATGATCAGGGAAAGAGAAGGGCCTCAAAATAACAATTCACTTAGGGTATATTACACTAACAGTAGAAGTCTAAGAAACAAAACAAACGTGTTAAATGCTTTTGTCTGTACAGAAGAAATATATATTATTGCACTTACCGAAACGTGGATGAATGTTGAAAATATTGAACTATTAGTTGAATATCAAATGGATTTAAACTATTTCACAGATATATTAGACGAGAATGGGGAGTAGCCATATATGTTAGGGACAATTTGAAATGTAGTCTCAAAGAGGGAATCAAAACTGAGCCACACACAAACTATTTGGATAGAAATAAACGAAAAAACAAATAATAGGAGTTATATATAGGCCACCAAATTTATACAGAATGGAAGCAAAGCATCTATGGGATGAAATATCTAGAGCATCTAGATCTAACTGTATTTGTCATGGGTGACTTTAATTTTAGTGGAATAAACTGGGTGAACAAAACAGGGAATAATGAATACTATACTACTATAGAATGGATATAAATTCATTTGAACATGTCCAGCGTAGGATGACAAAGTTAATTCCCCAAATTAGAAATCTTGCATATGAAGAAAGATTAATAAAGCTTAAATTGCATTCACTGGAAAGGTGAAGAGTTAGGGGTGACATGATAGAAGTTTACAAGTGGATGAATGGACATAACAAAGGGGATATTAATAGGGTATTAAAAGTATCAACACAAGACAGAACACGAAACAATGGGTATAAATTGGATAAGTTTAAATTTAGGAAAGACTTGGGTAAATACTGGTTCGGTAACAGGGTTGTTGATTTGTGGAACCAATTACCGCGTAACGTGGTGGAAGTGGGATCCCTTGATTGTTTCAAGCGAGGGTTGGACATGTATATGAGTGGGATTGAGTGGTTATGAATAGAAGCTGCCTCGTATGGGCCAATAGGCCTTCTGCAGTTACCTTTGTTCTTATGTTAAAGGAAGCCCCTTTCATCAGTCCACAAGGAGACATGTATCTACAAATAGACGGAGTAGCAATGGGCTCCTCCTTTGGAGTTTTATTTGCTAATTTTTATATGGGAACCATCGAGGACAGAGTCTTCAGTAGCAGACAATAACCAACTGTATATTGCCGTTATGTAGATGACATATTCGTCATAGTAAAAGACTCAGATGAACTAATTGATCTAAAAAGCCATCTAGAGAGAGAGTCAGTACTCCGATTTACACATGAAAATAGTGAAAATAACAGTCTGCTGTTCTTGGATGTACTAATAACAAAACTAGGAACCTCTTTAAGCACCAACGTATATACCAAGCCCACCGTATATATAGGATTATGCCTGAACGGTAGAAGTGAGTGCCCCCAAAGATACAAAGCCAGTGTTCTCAATGCTTATATTCGTCGAGCGCTTACCCACTGGTCTGAATGGAGCAACATGAGTAGAGAGTTTGGAAGAGTAACTCAGGTATTGGTGAACTACGGATATAGCAACGCGGAAATAAACGCTACTATAAGACACTTGGACCGATGGTATAATCCAGAACCTAGAACAGAAACCACAATGCCTCCAATAAAATTATATTACAAATCAACTATGCACAGTGAACATATAAAAGATGAAAGAATAATGAAAGAAATAATTCGTAATGGAGTAAAAAGCACTACTCCTAACCAAAACATAGACCTGATCATATTCTACAAAACCAAGAAGACTTCCGAACTCCATATCAAAAACAGGCCGAAGCCGACGGAGAACCCTCTACAGCAGTCAAGCGTTGTATACATGTACACTTGCCCCCACGAAGGATGTAACCTTCAATCTAAGTACATAGGTATGACGTCGACCAAGCTGACGAGGCGTTTCTTCAATCCGGTTGCCCCTAGGAATCACATGAGACAAGCCCATGACATCACCCTAACAAGAGAAAGTTGAACAAAAATACCTGTATAATAGATGAAACCCAAGATGCAAGAAGATTACAAATTCTTGAAGCAATTCACATAAGAATAGAACAACCTACCATTAACACCCAAATCACGGAACTATTTACTCTACCCACTATGAGAGTAAGAACAAGACCAGAACATAACGATGCTAACACAGAAGACACTGTTCAACATAACAGGCCAATTACACCTGATTAATCTTTGAATGTAGATAGGAGCTGCCTCGTATGGGCCAATAGGCCTTCCGCAGTTACCTCTATTCTTATGTTCTTATGAAGCAGAAGACTTTCTAGAATTGACAATTGCTTTCTTACGCAAAATATTAAGGAACCAATGCGGGGAAATAATATTTTAGATTTAGTGTTAACAGGGAAACACTAATTATGGACATGGAAATAGGGAGTGAGCTAGGGAACAGTGAGCATAAAGAAATCAGATTTAGCATAGAATGGAATAGATCTGTAGGAGAAAATTCTGTTAAAGTGCCTGATTTTCGAAAAGCTGATTTCAATAGCCTAAGAAATTTTTCGGGTCAAATAGATTGGAATGTCTTGGGTATGGGGTGTGGGCTAGACGTGAACCCAGCGACAGGTGACGTAAAAGGGGATTTCGATGTGGATTCAAAATATAACCTATTTAAAAATATTCTAAGCAAAGCACAGGAACGTAGTATACCATATAAATTGAATAGATCGAATATTAATGATCCAAAGTGGTTAACAAATGATCTGAAGAACCTTATAGGTAAAAAGAGAGCGTGGTACAAAAGGATTAAGAATGGGGAAGTTAGTTTAGAACAGGGATTCGTACAACTGGTTAGAAATGTTAAAAAAAGAGATAAGGAAAGCAAAAAGAAACTACGAAGTTCGCAAAGCAGGGCAAGCGAAGACAAATCCTAAAGGTTTTTTCTGTAATATCTAACTAAGACTAGGGGAAATGATAGGTCCATTAAAAACTGAGACAGGTCAAATAACGGATAATGACGAGGAGATGAGTAGTATTTTAAATAAATATTTTATATCTATTTACTAAAGAGGAACTTAACAATATGCCTTCAGCTGAACAAGTATATGTGGGTGGAGGACGAGGACAGGTTGAATAGTTTAGCAGTTACCAGGAAGGACGTAATTAAACAAATAGTAAAGCTAAAATCAAACAAATCCCCAGGGCCGGATGAAGTGTTTGCCAGGGTGCTTAAAGAATGCAAAGAGGAGCTTTCCGAGCCACTGTCTACCATATTTAATAAATCAATAGAGTTAGGTAGAGTGCCAGAGTCATGGAAGGTAGCTAATGTGGTACCAATTTTTAAGAAAGGAGATAGATCACTTGCATCAAACTATTGGTCAATTAGCCTAACGTCTATTGTGGGAAAGTTACTTGAATCGATAATTACATATACAATTCGTCTTCATCTTGAAAATCATAAATTAATAAACGAGTCGCAACATGGTTTTACAAATGGCCGTTCATGTTTAACAAATTTGCTATCTTTTTATTCAAGCATAGTTGAGGCAGTTGATAGTGGTAAGGATTGTGATGTGTACCTTGACTTTAGTAAAGCTTTTGATACAGTGCCACTTGAAAGACTGATTAAAGAAAAATAGAGACTCATGGTATTGGGAGTTCTATATTAGGTTGGATTAAGGCATGGCAATTCCAAAGGAAACAGTTAGTATAAATGGGGTTAAGTCAGAGTGGGATAATGTTGTTAGTGGAGTACCTCAGGGCTGTCCAGGGACCTCTGTTGTTTATAATATATATAAATTATTTAGATTCAGGTCTGAGTAGCAACATCTGTAAATTTGCAGATAAAAAAATCAGTAGAGAAATTAACACGAAAGAAGACTCGCTATCACTTCAAGTTGATCTATACAGCGTTTTGAAATGGTCAAAAGATTGGCAGATGCAGTTTAATGCTGATAAATGTAAAGTTCTGAGGCTAGGTAACGATGATGGAGTTACAAGATACGAGCTAGATGGTGTTGAGATTGCGAAGTCAGATTGCGAAAGGTATCTGGGAGTTATGATTAGTAAGAATTTAAAACAAACGGATCAATGCCTGAATGTTCGTAATAAGGCAAATAGGACACTAGGATTTATGAATCGAAGCATTAGTAACAAGACACTTGGTGTTATTCTCCAGCTATTTCTTGCTCTGGTTAGGCCCCATTTAGATTATGCAATACAGTTTTCGTCGCTATATTATAGAATGGTGATAAATTCACTTGAACGTGCCCAGCGTAGGATGACTAAGTTAATTCCCCAAATTAGAAATCTTTCATATGAATAAAGATTAACAAAGCTTAACTTGCATTCACTGCAAAGGTGAAGAGTTAGGGGTGACATGATAGAGGTTTACAAATAAGAACATAAGAACATAAGAACAAAGGCAACTGCAGAAGGCCTATTGGCCCATACAGTCAGGTGCTGTCTCAGTCAGTCAGGTGCTGTCACAGTGAGAGGTTGTGTTAGCTGGAGCTCCGAGTGAAGCAATATTATTCAGCAATAATGGAGGGTTTGGTGAGGGAGTTGGTGAGTCTGGTTGGAGCTCTGAGGACAGAGCTGGATTCGTTGCGGGAGGAGGTAAGGCAGCTTAAGCAACGACAGGATGAAGCAAAGGAGGAGACCGGCATTAGGGAGACCCCGTCTTGGCATATTGTAAAAGACAGGGGTCTTAAGAAGACCTTGGCAAAAAAGACACCTAATACCATAAAGATTACAAACGCATTTGATGTGTTGGAGGACGAGTGCTGTGGTGAACCTATGGTTCAGCGTGGAGGTAAGGGCATAGCGGCGAGGAACATTGAAGCGCGGGTCCCTCAAAGTGCTCCAAGAGAAAAGGGAGGATCGAAGCGAATTTTGGTTGTGGGAGATTCCCAGGTGAGGTATTTGGACAGAACGTTTTGTGCCAGAGATAAAGGGAACAGATTTGCTATCCTGGAGCTGGTATTGGTGATATTGTTGGAAACATGAAAGATATTATGACGGGAAATGGGAACAAACCCATTATTTGTATTAGTGCAGGGGGTAATGATGTTGGGAGAGTTAGAAGTGAGGAACTAATACAGAAATTCAAGACAGCAATAGAATTAGTTAGGAGCAAGGGAGGAATCCCGATCATATGTGGCATTCTTCCAAGAAAGGGAGTGGGAAATGAATGGATGTCGAGGGCACTTGGTGTCAATTGCAGGCTGGAAAGATATTGCAAATCTAATGCAATATCTTATATAGACAACTGGGAACACTTCTATGGAAGAAATGAAATGTATGCTCGGGATGGGGTGCATCTATCGAGAGCTGGGGTTGTTGCTGTTGCAAACTCGTTGGAAGAAGTGGTTAGAGGTGTTTGGGTTTAAACTGTTAGTAGATAGAGGTATGGGAATTGATTTGGAGGAAGGATGTAATAAAAGTATGTGTTTGCGGGAAAAAGGAATTGGCAAAATGATCAGGGAAAGAGAAGGGCCTCAAAATAACAATTCACTTAGGGTATATTACACAAACAGTAGAAGTCTAAGAAATAAAATTAACGAATTAAATGCTCTTGTCTGCACAGAAAAAATAGATATTATTGCACTCACCGAAACGTGGATGAATGTTGATAATAGAGAACTATTAGCTGAATATCAAATAAATGGATTTAAACTATTTCACACAGATAGATATATTAGACGAGGAGGTGGAGTAGCCATATACGTTAGGGACAATTTGAAATGTAGTCTCAAAGAGGGAATCAAAACTGAGCCACACACAAACTATTTGGATAGAATTAAACGAAAAAGCAAATAATATTATATTAGGAGTTATATATAGGCCACCAAATTTAGACAGAATGGAAGCAAAGCATCTATGGGATGAAATATCTAGGGCATCTAGATCTAACAGTATTTATGTCATGGGTGACTTTAATTTTAGTGGAATAAACTGGTTGAACAAAACAGGGAATAGTGAAGCAGAAGATTTTCTAGAATTAATTGACGATTGCTTTCTTACGCAACACATTAAGGAACCAACACGGGAAAATAATATTTTAGATTTAGTGTTAACTAACAGGGAACACAAATTAATGACATCGAAATAGGGAGTGAGCTAGGGAACAGTGATCACAAAGAAATCAGATTTAGCATAGAATGGAATAGACCTGTAGGAGAAAATTCTGTTAAAGTGCCAGATTTTCGAAAAGCTGATTTAATAGCCTAAGAATTTTTTGGGTCAAATTGATTGGAAAGTCTTGGGTATGGGGTGTGGGCCGGTCTTGGAGCGAGACATGAACCCAGCGATAGGTGATGTAAATGGGGATTTCGATGTGGATTCAATATATAACTTATTTAAGAATATTCTAAACAAAGCACAGGAACGTAGTATACCACACAAATTGAATAGATCGAATACTAATGACCCAAAGTGGATAACAAAGAATTTGAAAACCTTATAGGTAAAAAGAGAGCTTGGTACAAAAGGATTAAAAATGGGGAGGTCACTTTAGAACAGGAATTCGTACAACTGGTTAAAAATGTTAAAAAGATAAGGAAAGCAAAAAGAAACTATGAAGTTCGTATAGCAGGGCAAGCAAAGACAAATCCTAAAGGTTTTTTCAGTTATATCGAACTAAGACTAGGGAAAGGATAGGCCATTAAAAACTGAGA
This sequence comes from Procambarus virginalis, assembly GCA_020271785.1. Taxonomy (NCBI): domain Eukaryota; kingdom Metazoa; phylum Arthropoda; class Malacostraca; order Decapoda; family Cambaridae; genus Procambarus; species Procambarus virginalis. The sequence continues at coordinate 4,391 of WNGS01163745.1, read as the reverse complement.
CAGGTCAAATAACAGATAGTGATGAAGAGATGAGTAGTATTTTTAATAAATATTTTGTATCTGTATTTACTAAAGAGGAACTTAACAATATGCCTTCAGCCGAACAAGTCTAGTGGGTAGGACGAGGACAGGTTGACGAGTTTAGCAGTTACCAGGGAGGATGTTCTTAAACAAATAGAAAAACTCAAACCAAACAAATCCCCAGGGCCGGATGAAGTGTTTGCCAGGGTGCTTAAAGAATGCAAAGGGAGCTTTGTGACCCACTGTCAATCATATTTAATAAATCAATAGAGTCAGGCAGAGTGCCAGAGTTTTGGAAAGTTGCTAATGTGATACCAGTTTTTAAGAAAGGAGATAGATCACTTGCGTCTAACTATCGACCAATTAGCCTAACGTCTATTGTGGGAAAGTTACTCGAATCTATAATAGCAAATAAAATTCGTCTTCATCTTGAAAAACATAAATTAATAATTGAGTCGCAACATGGTTTTATAAATGGCCGTTCATGTTTAACAAATTTGTTATCTTTTATTCTAGCATAGTTGAGGCAGTTGATAGTGGTAAGGATTGTGATGTTGTGTACCTTGACTTTAGCAAAGCTTTCGATACAGTGCCACATGAAAGACTGATTAAAAAGATAGAGGCTCATGGTATTGGGGTGCTATATTAAGCTGGATTAGGGCATGGCTATACCAAAGGAAACAGAGTTAGTATAAATGGAGTCAAGTCAGAGTGGGAAAATGTTGTAAGTGGAGTGCCTCAAGGCTCTGTCTGGGACCTCTGTTGTTTATAATATATATAAATGATTTAGATTCGGTTTGAGTAGTAACATTTGCAATTTGCCGATGATACGAAAATCGGTAGGGAATTAATTCGGAGGAGGACTCTCTATCACTTCAAGTTGATCTAGATAGGTTTTGAAATGGTCAAGGACTGGCAGATGCAGTTTAATGCTGATAAATGTAAAGTTCTGAGGCTAGGTAATGATGATAGAGTTACAAGATACGAGCTAGATGGTGTTGAGATTGCGAAGTCGGATTGCGAAAGGGATCTGGGAGTTATAATTAGTAAGAATTTAAAACAAAAGGATCAATGCATGAATGTTCGTAATAAGGCAAATCGGACACTCGGATTTATTAATCGCAGCGTAAGTAACAAGACACCTGGTGTGGTTCTCAAGCTATATCTTGCTCTTGTTAGGCCCCATTTAGATTATGCAGTTCAGTTTTGGTCGCCATATTATAGAATGGATATAAATTCACTTGAACGTGTCCAGCGTAGGATGACTAAGTTAATTCCCCAAATTAGAAATCTTTCATATGAAGAAAGATTAACAAAGCTAAATTGCATTCACTGGAAAGGCGAAGAGTTAGGGGTGACATGATAGAGGTTTACAAGGGATGAATGGACATAACAAAGGGGATATTAATAGGGTATTAAAAGTATCAACACAGGACAGAACGCGAAACAATGGGTATAAATTGGATAAGTTTAGATTTAGGAAAGACTTGGGTAAATACTGGTTCAGTAACAGGGTTGTTGATTTGTGGAACCAATTGCCGCATAACATTGTGGAGGTGGGGTCCTCGATTGTTTCAAGCAAGCATGGTTGACTGTATATGAGTGGGATTGGGTGGTTATAAATAGGAGCTGCCTCGTATGGGCCAGGCCTTCTGCAGTGCCTTTGTTCTTATTCTGTTCATACGAGGCAGCTCCTATTTATAACCACCCATCCCGCTCATAACATGTCCCACCCAAGCTTGAAACAATCTAGGTACCCCACCTCCACAATGTTACTTGGCAATTGGTTCCACAAATCAACAACCCTGTTACTGAACCAGTATTTACCCACCAGTCTTTCCTAAATCTAAACTTATCTAATTATACCCATTGTTTCGTGTTCTGTCCTGTTGTTGATACTTTAATACCCTATTAATATCCCCTGTTATGTCCATTCATCCACTTGTAACCTCTATCATGTCACCCCTAACTCTTTGCCTTTCAGTGAATGCAACTTAGCTTTGTTAATCTTTCTTCATATGAACGATTTCTAATTTGGGGAATTAACTTAGTCATCCTACGCTGGACACGTTCAAGGAATTTATATCCATTCTATAATATGGCGACAAAACTGAACTGCATAATCTAAATGGGGCCTAACTAGATCAAGATATAGCTTGAGAACCCACCAGGTGTCTTGTTACTAACGCTGCGATTAATAAATCCGAGTGTCCGATTTGCCTTATTACGAACATTCATGCATTGATCCTTTTGTTTTAAATTCTTACTAATCATAACTCCCAGATCCCTTTCGCAATCCGACTTCGCAATCTCAACACCATCTAGCTCGTATCTTGTAACTCTATCATCGTTACCTAGCCTCAGACTTTACATTTATCAGCATTAAACTGCATCTGCCAATCCTTTGACCATTTCAAAACCCTATCTAGATCAACTTGAAGTGATAGTGAGTCCTCCTCCGAATAATTTCCCTACCGATTTTCGTATCATCGGCAAATTTGCAAATGTTGCTACTCAAACCTGAATCTAAATCATTTATATATTTAATAAACAACAGAGGTCCCAAGACAGAGCCTTGAGGCACTCCACTTACAACATTTCCCACTCTGACTTGACTCCATTTATACTAACTCTGTTTCCTTCCTGGTATAGCCATGCCCTAATCCAGCTTAATATAGCACTTCCAATACCATGAGCCTCTATCTTTTTAATCAGTCTTTCATGTGGCACTGTATCAAAAGCTTTGCTAAAGTCAAGGTACACAACATCACAATCCTTACCACTATCAACTGCCTCAACTATGCTAGAATAAAAAGATAACAAATTTGTTAAACATGAACGGCCATTATAAAACCATGTTGCGACTCAATTATTAATTTATGTTTTTCAAGATGAAGACGATTTTATTTGCTATTATAGATTCGAGTAACTTTCCCACAATAGACGTTAGGCTAATTGGTCGATAGTTAGACGCATGATCTATCTCCTTTCTTAAAAACTGGTATCACATTAGAAACTTTCCAAAACCCTGGCACTCTGCCTGACTATTGATTTATTAAATATGATTGACAGTGGGTCACAAAGCTCCTCTTTGCATTCTTTCAGCACTCTGGCAAACACTCATCCGGCCCGGGGATTTGTTTGGTTGAGTTTTACTATTGTTTAAGAACATCCTCCTGGTAACTGCTAAACTAGTCAACCTGTCTCATCCCCACCTCAGACTTGTTCGGCTGAAGGCATATTGTTAATTTCTTNACAGCCAACCCGTCCTCGACTCAAGTCATTACATCCAGCGGTCAACCCACAGACGCATTCATAAATTTTAACATGCTGTTCATTCAAACGGGAATTTTCTCAAGTATAAATTAATATTATAATATATAGCATATTGTGTATATATAGGCATAGGATAGGTTAGGTTAGGTGTTTAGGTTCTGCTGGCGATTATTTGTATTTGTAGTACGTGGGTGAAGCATTTATAGCGTTGTGATTCGAACAAAATTCGTCAGTGAAGAGCACTGTCCGGATATGTTCGAACGCCAGCAGTTGTGAGTCGTTGTGTAAACCGCTTTTCATTCATAAACAGGGGGTTTGTCGGGTGCATGGAATCACTTTTGGATCTTTGTTTGGAGGACGGGCTGCTACAGCAGTGTGTGTTCGATCCTTAGTAATGATTCGGAGTGTGAACCTTGGACAAACTGGAAAACCTTTGAGTTCGCACTTCTCAACACTGTGTAATTAGAATGGGCCCAACAATCTAGTGCATTGCATTTACATGCCAGTTTATATAATCATAATATTAATTAGATGGCAAAACATATTGCTAAGTGCAGGAGTTTTGTTGAACGAAATTTGATGAAGTCAGCCCTAATTAACCAATGTCCCATTATTTTTAATGTTAGCATTAACCTGTACATACTACACCATATTATATATATTGTAGTTTCAAATTGTAACTACCTACTTGTGAAGAAGGCGGGATCGTGATTCGTAGATTGTTACCCGACTACAGTAAAGCGAGTAGCGACCTGGGTGGGTGGCAGGGGGGGGGGGGTCAGTCTCAATTTCTCTCTAAGTGCTTCACTCCCTCCATCCCAACCCATCTCCCCAAGACACATGCACATCGCTCCCTCAGTTACTCATTTAGTACAATGCGCCCAAGTCCCTCCCCCCCCCCTCCAGGATATGACTTTCCTAACCATCCTTTTGAAATTATTAACGTCAGAAGGACATAGTGATCTCGTAGCAGGAGCAAGGAAAAAATCTAAAGATGACAGGAATAATGAACCAGAGGATAACCCTACTCACAATGAACCACTGTGGTAAATTGTAGGAAACGGAAAGGCAAATAAACGAAAATGAACAGAATA
>WNGS01163744.1:89858-101937 GCA_020271785.1 Procambarus virginalis | reverse complement strand
ATTTGACCGCCTGGTATGGGTAAGGGACCATGAGGATGGGGAAGAGAAGGGGAATGAGAGGGGGATGAGAGAGGGGACTCCGAGTGGGGAGGATTGAGTGGAGGGAAAGCAAAAGGATGATCCAAGACCACCCTCAGGTGTCACACTTCTGGTTGACCTCTGACAAATGCCGACTGGGGGTGGGGGGTGAAGGGAGGGTAGACGAAATGAGGGGAAGGGGAGGAGGAGAAAGGGAGAAAGGGCAGAAACCAATGATCTGAGCGCCAGATCCTTACAAGTATAACCTCCAGATGAAACCACGCTGCCAGACGATAATCTTCCAGTTGAACCACGCTGCCAGACGTATAATCTCCAGTTGAACCACGCTGCCAGACGTGTAACCTCCAGATGAACAACACCACTGCCAGACGTATACCTCCAGATGAACACACGCTGCAAGACGTATAACCTCCAGTTGGAAACAACGCTGCCAGACGTATTACCCGTCCAGATGAACAAACGCTGCCAGACGTATAACCCTCAGATGAACAACGCTGCCAGACGTATAACCTCCAGATGAACAATCGCTGCCAGACGTATTGTAATATGCCGCTAAAACTATCTACTGCTGACTGCCGTGGTACCATTGCTATACACCCTGCTACCCTTAACCATAATATTGTAAGCATTTACTGTACCTGTGATCGTCTCTCTGACCACTGTATAATTCTTCTTACTCTCTTGCACTCAATACCCCAAGCTTACACTGTTGTAAACCAGTGACCCCTCAACTGGAACTGCCACGAATATAAACTGAGATGTTAAATGAGGACATAACAAGGATAGGGTTATTAACTTTTCTTACAGTAAAATCACTGCCACCACCTTCCCAACATAACTGAATGTGTCTAAATTATGGCTTCCCCAGGAAGGAAGGGACATCAATAATACTGGGAACCTCAAAAGGGCAAGAATAATCGTAATGGATTAATACTGTAGTCTTACTTGAACTGAACGGGTAGCTTCTAAGCAAGCGACTTTACTATTCATTAGATGGAGAACACAGGGGAATTTCTAGCACAGGAAATGAAAAGTCACAAGAATGATACACACTGTCATAGTAATCAAAAGAACCGATAACTAAACACAATTACCTTCTATATTATTTTATAGTTAACCCGTATATTTAAATCAAAATGAAACATAGCCTACTCTAAGTACCTAGTGAGGCAATGGAGTATCAATACCAATTTACAAAAAAACTCAACTGGCACAATGACCCTTCAATACTGCAGCGTGCAAAGGATGTGATTGGCTGCCGCAGGTCATTTGACCTGTACCCAGTTGAAGTCCCAAGACACACTAAACTCTTTCTGTATTAAAACGCTTACAAGTGGAACAGGCTCCACCCACTAGTTCCTAGGCCCAAATTAACTGCGCCTATCCAAGCCTATGGTCCAATGGATTTAAACATAACTAGGTGATCTAGAAACCGGCCAATGGCATGGCAGGCACTACCCTGAGGGGGCTCCGCCTCCACAGGCATACATGTCTTAACCAATTCGGAGACAGGCTCTGACCATAACGGGTCAATTCCTCTTGACAGAATTCCAAAACTGTGAAGGACACCACGACTTTCCTGAGGGACTGCTGGACTGGGCACCCACATGTAACTTGAGAAGGGGACAAGGGGGCCACTATGGGACCCATTACACCTCCGAGCAATGTTTACCAAAACTGTAATTTATGTTCAAGCCTGTCTCCCCAAGATAAAGAGTAAGGGACATTTGACTCGCCTGTATGGGTAAGGAGACCAATGAGAGGTGGGAAGAGAGGGAATCCGAGTGGGGGAAGGCAAAGGTATCCAAGACCACCCTCAGGTCAACTGTCTTAGACCTTGACAAATGGCGGACCAGGGGGGGGGTGAAGGGAGGGAGACGAAATGGATAGGGTATGGGGAGGAGGAGAAGGGAGAAGAGGAGAAGGGGAGAACCAATGATCTGAGCGTCAGATTGATAATGGGTCCCATAGTGGCCCCTTGTCCCCTTCTCAAGTTACACGTGGTGCCTCAGCCACAGCCCTCAGGAAAAGTCGTTGGTGTCTTCCCAGTTTTTGGAGTGTTTCTTGTCAAGAGGAATTGACCCTTGATGGTCAGCCTGCTTCCGGATTGGTTAAAGACAGGTAGGCCTACGGGAGGCGGGGCCTCAGCAGGGTGTCAGTGCCTGCCCATCCCATTGGCCCGGTTTCAGATCATCTAGTATGTTTAAATCCATTGCCATAGGCTTGGGATATTCGGAGTTAATTTGGGCCTAGGAACTAGTGGGTGGAGCCTGTTCCACTTGTTAAGCGTTTTATACATAGAGAGTTATTGTTCTTGGGACTTCAACTGGGGGTACAGGTCAAAGGACACTGCGGGCAGCCATACAACATCCTTTGGCAAGCTGCAGTATTGAAGGTAAGTGTGCCAAGTTGAGTTTTTTGTAACATTGATATTATACTCACATTGCCTCATAAGTACTTAGAGTAGGACGTATGTTTCAATTTTGGATTTAAATATACGGGCTTTCACTAATAAATAATATTAAGGTAATTGTGCTAGTTATCGTTCCTTTTGAGTTAATGGACTGTGTTATTCATTTTTGTGATTTTCATTTCCTGTGCTAGAAATTCCCCTGTGGTTCTCCATCTAATGATAGTTAAGGTCGCTCTAGAGAAAGGCTCCCGTCAGTTCAGTAAGACTACAGTATTAGATCACTTAAGATTAATTCGTGCCCTTTTGAGTCCCTGATTATTCGAGCCCTTCCTTCCTGGGGACAATAACTTAGTAGACACATTCAGTTATGTTTGGAAGGTGGTGGCAGTGAATGATAAGGGAATTAATAATCCCTTATCCTTGTGTATTCCTCATCTTTAATAGTTCAGTTTATATTGTGGGCAGTCTCAGTGAGGGGGGTCATACTGGTCTGTAAACAGTGTTAAGCTGGGGATGAGTGAAAGAGAGTAAGAGATATACAGTGGTCAGAGACGATCACAGAGTACAGTGAATGTTCAATATTTGGTTAGGGTAGTCAGGGTTATAGCAATGGTACACGGCAGTCAGCAGTAGATGTTTTAGCGGATATTACAATGGTGGCAGCGGTGGGATGTTGATTGGGCTGCCCGCAGGTCGATGACCTGTACCCCCATGTTGATAGTCCCAAGACACCTGACTCTTCTGTATTAAAACGCTTAACAGTGGAACAGGCTCCACCACTAGTTCCTAGGCCAAATTATCTCCGCCTATCCCAAGCCTATGGTCAATGGATTTAAACATAACTAGGATGATCTAGAAACCGGCCAATGGCATGGGCAGGCCCAACCCTGAGAGGCCCCGCTTCCCAGGCATACATGTCTTAACCAATCTGGACAGGCTTGACCATAAGGTCAATTCCTCTTGACAGAACCCCAAAACTGTGAAGACACCAACGACTTTCCTGAGGGCTGCTGGCTGAGGCACCCACGTGTAACTTGAGAAGGGGACAAGGGGGCCACTATGGGACCCATTACACCTCCGACAATGTTTACCAAAACTGATAATTTATGTTCAAGCCTGTCTCCCCAAGATAAAGAGTAAGGACATTTGACTCGCCTGGTATGGGTAGGACCAATGAGAGGGGGAAGAGACGGAATGAGAGGGGGGATGGAGAGGGGAATCCGAGTGGGGAGGATTGAGTGTGGGAAGCAAAAGATATTCCAAGACCACCCTCAGGTCAACTTCTTGGACCTTGACAAATGGCCGACTGGGGGGGAGGGGCTGAAGGGAGGAGAGAATGACGGAAGGGGAGGGGAGAAAGGGAGAAGGGGAGAACCAATGATCTGAGCGCCAGATCATATACAGTATAACCTCCAGTGAACCACGCTGCCAGACGTAAATCTCCATTGAACCACGCTGCCGAGTATAACCTCTAATGAACAACGCTGCCAGACGTATAACCTCCCGATGAACCACGCTGCCAGACGTATAACCTCAGATGAACAACGCTGCCAGACGTATAACCTCAGATGAACAACGCTGCCAGACGTATAAAGCCTCCAGATGCGTTGTTAGTTGTTAGTGTGAGCCAGCTGAGAGCGTTAATGTCTGATAGATTCTGAGTGTATCCTGTGTTATGAGACTTGACAACACTGTGCCAAGTCTTGTGACAGTCATGTCATGTGTGGGACACAGGTGTGTGGTCATGTGTGTGGGACGCGGGTGTGTGGTCATGTGCGGGACGGAGGTGTGTGGTCATGTGTGGGTTGCAGGTGTGTGGTCATGGTGTGGGACGTAGGTGTGTGGTCAGTGTGGGCGCAGGGGTGTGGCATGTGGTGTGGGACGCGGTTGTGGTCATGTGTGTGGGTCGCAGGGTGTGGTCATGTGTGTTTGACGAGGGTGTGTGGTCATGTGTTTGGGACGCCAGGTGTGTTGGTCATGTGTTGTGACGCAGGTGTGTGGTCATGTGTGACGACGCAGGTGTGTGTCATGTGTGTGGGACGCATGGTGTGTGGTCATGTGTGTGAAGCGGTGTGTGGTCATGTGTGTGGGACGCAGTGTGTGTCATGTTGTGACACAGGTGTGTGGTCATGTGTGTGGGACGCAGGTGTTGGTCATGTGTGTGGGACGCAGGTGTGTGGTCTATGTGTGTGGTCATGTGTGTGACACAGGTGTGGGGTCCTCAGTTGCAACTGTTGCAACAAGCCATACGACTTATAACACTGGGAAAGGGTCAGGATAATGATTTGGATTGGGACGAGGGGAAAGGAATGTGCCTAACCACTTGGACAGTCTGGGGATTGAACGCGGTCCTTCATGGTGCTACACTGGAGTAGATACGTTAGTAACACTTTAAGTACCAATGTCCCCTGGTTCATATTCTTAGAGAAGCATTCTTGAGGGGAAAAGTTACTATATTTAACAGTAATTATTATAATTATTTATAATTACGATTTCATTGGTAGCCAATTGGTTATAGCCATTATTTCTTTACGAACAGTTAATAATTTAGCTCTGAGTATATTAAGTGAATTTGTTGTATTATATTAGTGTCGTGTGCCAACTGTCGAATATTTAAGTCGAATTGTGACTTTGAGAAAGTTTTTCAAATACAAGTAATGTATATATAATTTTGGTTTTAGAGTTATGCTTTGACCTGTGTTTATATACGGTGTTACCTTCTGATCATTAACCTGCACACAGCACATTTGTATATTGCTATCATGATGTGATCTCTCCCTGTATGGCAGCCGGACTTTTTTAATTAACACGGAATTCACAAAATCAAGTCGGCGATGGTAATGGATTTTCCATAGCGGAGAGCCACATCTGTCATTCCCTCACCTGTCACCCACACCTCTGTCTCAACACCTGTCATTCCCCACACCCGCCGAGAAGTCAGATGCTGTCCCCCAGCCAGCAACTACTCTCGACCTTCACACCATCTCAACACGAAATTTTGTTTTGTCAACATAAACCCAAAATATCTGGCAACAAGCCATTGCTGGCGTCCGCTGCCTAAATACCAGCGGCTTCATGCACCTCATTGGTCACTTGTGATGTTCCATTACGAGTCATATTTCTGCTTTCCTTTATCCAATGTAATAAAACATTCCTACATCCTAATGTCTCATCCACTCATCTAGTTTTCAAAAACAGTCTTTACCACAATATTTTTTTAAATTCAAATGTTCTTAAGTAAACAAAATTGAAACTCCTGAGCGCTATTAGGATCAATATTACCTTGCTATTGCAAGCATTGCAGCTGCAGAGTGCATTGGCCGAATAACCTTGACTGCAATTAATCTGCGTATTCTTGATATATATATATATATATACTATATATATATATATATATATATATATATATATATATATATATATATATATATATAATATATATATATATAACTGCATTGAGTATATTTAATATGCATCAATACAACAGGATTATAAACCAAGGAACCACCTCCCCCCAAAGCCCTAATGCCAAAACTGTAGTTATTTTAATACTACTCGGAAAAGATCACCAGGCAATAGGTGGGACTTGGCATCCCGGCTTCCTGTCTTCGTCGAGGCCCTAGACGAGGACAGGAACGGCTCTCAGTAAATTCCACCCGTGTCTCACTAAAATGCTAACTACACATATACTCACTCGTTAAATATAAAGTAATCTCACAAGTGTAACGGACTCACTCGATATGATATTAAGTAGAGTAGAAATTAAACTAAATTAGTAAAAGTTACTAATTAACTAAAACAAAGTCCTTACTCTTTATCTTGGGGAGACAGGCTTGAACATACATTATCAGTTTGGTAAACATTGCTCGGAGGTGTAATGGGTCCCATAGTGGCCCCTTGTCCCCTTCTCAAGTTACACGTGGGTGCCTCAGCCAGCAGGCCTCAGGAAAGTCGTTGGTGTCTTCACAGTTTTTGGAGTTCTGTCAAGAGGAATTGACCTTTATGGTCAAGCCTGCTCCAGATTGGTTCAAAGACATGTATGCCTGGGAAGGCGGGGCCTCTCAGGGTTGGGCCTGCCCATGCCATTGGCCCGGTTTTTAGATCACCTAGTTATGTTTAAATCCATTGACCATAGGCTTGGGATAGGCGGAGTTAATTTGGGCCTTGGAACTAGTGGTGGAGCCTGTTCCACTGTTAAGCGTTTTAATACAGAAGAGTCAGTGTGTCTTGGGACTTCAACTGGGGTACAGGTCAAATGACCTGCGGGCAGCCAATCAACATCCCACCGCTGCCACCATTGTAATATCCGCTAAAACATCTACTGCTGACTGCCGTGTACCATTGCTATAACCCTGACTACCCTTAACCATAATATTGTAATCATTCACTGTACTCTGTGATCGTCTCTCTGACCACTGTATAATTCTCTTACTCTCTTCACTCAATACCCAGCTTAACACTGTTACGGACCAGTATGACCCCTCACTGGACTGCCACGAATATAAACTGAATATTAAATGAGGACATAACAAGGATAGGGGTTATTAATTTTCTTACATTAAAACACTGCCACCACCTTCCAAACATAACTGAATGTGTCTATAATTATTGGTCCCCAGGAAGGAAGGGACTCAATAATCTGGGAACTCAAAAGGGCAAGAATTAATCTTAATGGATTAATACTGTAGTCTTACTGAACTGAACGGGAGCTTCTAGAGCGACTTTACTATTCATTAGATGGAGAACACAGGGGATTTCTAGCACAGGAAATGAAAATCACAAAAATGAATAACACAGTCATTAATCAAAAGGAACAGATAACTAAACACAATTACCTTTATATTATTTTATTAGTTGAACCCGTATATTTAAATCAAAATTGAAACATAGCCTACTCTAAGTACTTATGAGGCAATGGAGTATAATACCAATGTTACAAAAAACTCAACTTGGCACAATTACCTTCAATACTGCAGCTTGCCAAAGGATGTTGATTGGCTGCCCGCAGGTCATTTGACCTGTACCCCAGTTGAAGTCCCAAGACACACTGACTCTTCTGTATTAAAACGCTTAACAGTGGAACAGGCTCCACCTACTAGTTCCAAGGCCCAAATTAACTCCGCCTATCCCAAGCCTATGGTCAATGGATTTAAACATAACTAGGTGATCTAGAAACCGGGCCAATGGCATGGGCAGGCCCAACCCTGAGAGGCCCCGCCTTCCCAGGCATACATGTCTTTAACCAATTCGGAGCAGGCTTGACCATAAGGGTCAATTCCTCTTGACAGAACTCCAAAACTGTGAAGACACCAACGACTTTCCAGAGGGCCTGCTGGCTGAGGCACCCACGTGTAACTTGAGAAGGGGACAAGGGGCCACTATGGGACCCATTACACCTCCGAGCAATGTTTACCAAAACTGATAATTTATGTTCAAGCCTGTCTCCCCAAGATAAAGAGTAAGGACATTTGACTCGCCTGGTATGGGTAAGGGACCAATGAGAGGGGGAAGAGAGGGAATCCGAGTGGGGAAGGCAAAGGTATCCAAGACCACCCTCAGGTCAACTTCTTGGACCTTGACAAATGGCCGACAGGGGGGGGGGTGAAGGGAGGGAGACGAAATGATGGGATGGGGAGGGGAGAAAGGGAGAAGAGGAGAAGGGGAGAACCAATGATCTGAGCGTCAGATTGTAATGGGTCCCATAGTGGCCCCTTGTCCCCTTCTCAAGTTACACGTGGGTGCCTCAGCCAGCAGGCCCTCTGGAAAGTCGTTGGTGTCTTCACAGTTTTGGAGTTCTGTCAAGAGGAATTGACCCTTATGGTCAAGCCTGCTCCGAATTGGTTAAAGACATGTATGCCTGGGAAGGCGGGGCCTCTCAGGGTTGGGCCTGCCCATGCCATTGGCCCGGTTTTTAGATCACCTAGTTATGTTTAAATCCATTGACCATAGGCTTGGGATAGGCGGAGTTAATTTGGGCCTAGGAACTAGTGGGTGGAGCCTGTTCCACTGTTAAGCGTTTTAATACAGAAGAGTTAGTGTGTCTTGGGACTTCAACTGGGGTACAGGTCAAATGACCTGCGGGCAGCCAATCAACATCCTTTGGCAAGCTGCAGTATTGAAGGTAATTGTGCCAAGTTGAGTTTTTTGTAACATTGGTATTATACTCCATTGCCTCATAGGTACTTAGAGTAGGCTATGTTTCAATTTTGATTTAAATATACGGTTTCAACTAATAAAATAATATAAAGGTAATTGTGTTTAGTTATCTGTTCCTTTTGATTAATGACAGTGTTATTCATTCTTGTGATTTTCATTTCCTGTGCTAGAAATTTCCCTGTGTTCTCCATCTAATGAATAGTAAAGTCGCTCTAGAAGCTCCCGTTCAGTTCAGTAAGACTACAGTATTAATCCATTAAGATTAATTCCTGCCCTTTTGAGTTCCAGATTATTGAGTCCCTTCCTTCCTGGGGACAATAATTATAGACACATTCAGTTATGTTTGGAAGGTGGTGGCAGTGTTTTTAATGTAAGAAAATTAATAACCCCTATCCTTGTTATGTCCTCATTTAACATTCAGTTTATATTCGTGGCAGTCCAGTGAGGGTCATACTGGTCTGTAACAGTGTTAAGCTGGGGTATTGAGTGAAGAGAGTAAGAGAATTATACAGTGGTCAGAGAGACGATCACAGAGTACAGTGAATGATTACCATATTATGGTTAAGGGTAGTCAGGGTTATAGCAATGGTACACGGCAGTCAGCAGTAGATGTTTTAGCGGATATTACATACGTCTGACAGCGTGGTTCATCTGGAGGTTATACATCTGGCAGCGTTGTTCATCTGGAGGTTATACGTCTGGCAGCGTTGTTCATCTGGAGGTTATACGTCTGGCAGCGTTGTTCATCTGGAGGTTATACATCTGGCAGCGTTGTTCATCTGGAGGTTATACGTCTGGCAGCGTTGTTCATCTGGAGGTTATACGTCTGTCAGCGTTGTTCATCTGGAGGTTATACGTCTGGCAGTGTTGTTCATCTGGAGGTTATACGTCTGGCAGCGTTGTTCATCTGGAGGTTATACGTCTGGCAGCGTTGTTCATCTGGAGGTTATACGTCTGGCAGCGTTGTTCATCTGGAGGTTATACGTCTGGCAGCGTGTTCATCTGGAGGTTATACGTCTGGCAGCGTTGTTCATCTGGAGGTTATACGTCTGGCAGCGTTGTTCATCTGGAGGTTATACGTCTGGCAGCGTGGTTCATCTGGAGGTTATCTAAATTTCTTCTCCTTTCAGTACACATAATTGGTAACTCTCTCTCAATGTATTCCCAACCAGAGTTCCGTGGAACACTAGGATGGGGGGGGGGGGTTCCTCAAGCCCATATTAAGGGGGTTCCTCAAGCCCATATTAAGGGGGATTCCTCAAGCCCATTTTAAAGGGGTTCCTCAAGCCCATTTTAAAGGGGGTTCCTCAAGCCCATATTAAGGGGTGTTCCTCAAGCCCATATTAAGGGGTTCCTCAAGCCCATATTAAGGGGGTTCCTCAAGCCCATATTAAGGGGGTTCCTCAAGCCCATATTAAGGGGGATTCCTCAAGCCCATTTTAAAGGGGGTTCCTCAAGCCCATATTAAGGGGGTTCCTCAAGCCCATTTTAAAGGGGGTTCCTCAAGCCCATATTAAAGGGGGTTCCTTAAGCGCATATTAAGGGGGTTCCTCAAGCCCATTTTAAAGGGGGTTCCTCAAGCCCATATTAAGGGGGTTCCTCATGCCCATATTAAGGGGGGTTCCTCAAGCCAATATTAAGGGGGGTTTCCTCAAGCCCATATTAAAGGGGGTTCCTCAAGCCCATTTTAAAGGGGGTTCCTCAAGCCCATTTTAAAGGGGGTTCCTCAAGCCCATATTAAAGGGGATTCCTCAAGCCCATTTTAAAGGGGGTTCCTCAAGCCCATTTTAAAGGGGGTTCCTCAAGCCCATTTTAAAGGGGGTTCCTCAAGCCCATATTAAGGGGGTTCCTCAAGCCCATATTAAAGGGGGTTCCTCAAGCCAATATTAAGGGGGTTCCTCAAGCCCATATTAAAGGGGGTTCCTCAAGCCCATATTAAAGGGGGTTCCTCAAGCCCATATTAAAGGGGGTTCCTCAAGCCCATATTAAGGGGGTTCCTCAAGCCCATATTAAGGGGGTTCCTCAAGCCCATATTAAAGGGGGTTCCTCAAGCCCATATTAAGGGGGTTCCTCAAGCCCATATTAAAGGGGGTTCCTCAAGCCCATATTAAGGGGGTTCCTCAAGCCCATATTAAAGGGGGTTCCTCAAGCCCATATTAAAGGGGGTTCCTCAAGCCCATATTAAAGGGGGTTCCTCAAGCCCATATTAAAGGGGGTTCCTCAAGCCCATTTTAAAGGGGGTTCCTCAAGCCCATATTAAGGGGGATTCCTCAAGCCCATATTAAGGGGGATTCCTCAAGCCCATATTAAGGGGGGATTCCTCAAGCCCATATTAAGGGGGTTCCTCAAGCCCATATTAAGGGGTTCCTCAAGCCCATATTAAGGGGGATTCCTCAAGCCCATATTAGGGGTGTTCCTCAAGCCCATATTAAGGGGGGTTCCTCAAGCCCATATTAAGGGGGATTCCTCAAGCCCATATTAAGGGGTGTTCCTCAAGCCCATATTAAGGGGGTTCCTCAAGCCCATATTAAGGGGGTTCCTCAAGCACATATTAAGGGGGATTCCTCAAGCGCATATTAAGGGGAGTTCCTCAAGCCCATATTAAGGGGGGTTCCTCAAGCCCATATTAAGGGGGATTCCTCAAGCCCATATTAAGGGTTTCCTCAAGCCCATATTAAGGGGGGTTCCTTAAGCCCATATTAAGGGGGGGGTTCCTCAAGCCCATATTAAGGGGGGGTTCCTCAGCCCATATTAAGGGGGTTCCTCAAGCCCATATTAAGGGGGGTTCCTCAAGCCCATATTAAGGGGGATTCCTCAAGCCCATATTAAGGGGGTTCCTCAAGCCCATATTAAGGGGGGTTCCTCAAGCCCATATTAAGGGGGGTTCCTCAAGCCCATATTAAGGGGGGGTTCCTCAAGCCCATATTAAGGGGGATTCCTCAAGCCCATATTAAGGGGGTTCCTCAAGCCCATATTAAGGGGGGTTCCTCAAGCCCATATTAAGGGGGGGTTCCTCAAGCCCATATTAAGGGGGATTCCTCAAGCCCATATTAAGGGGGAGTTCCTCAAGCCCATATTAAGGGGGGGTTCCTTAAGCCCATATTAAGGGGGGTTCCTCAAGCCCATATTAAGGGGGTTCCATAAACCGCGTCTACAGACTAACCCGCCACATCAACATTGAGACAACGATTAATAATGTTGAAGAAAAAACTTGCCTAAGTTTGACGTTAATAAATTAGGAGACAATTATAATAATGTTATTCACTGAAGCTCGCATTACTTTCAGTAGTGAATGTATAATGAAATAATAAAATATAACTTTTCTTTCATTACCAACTTACCAAGGACAATTATATGTTATCACGAAATCACTGTAAAATATTGAACGCTGTTTAAATCAATCAATTGGAGAGAAAGTGGAAAAGGTTGTCTTATTTTAATTAATAGTAATTAGCAAATATAAGTAGGCAA
>WNGS01163744.1:75233-88858 GCA_020271785.1 Procambarus virginalis | reverse complement strand
TACTACAAAAACACTACAAAAGTACACTGACGTTCCCTGGTAAATATTTCTGGAGCAGGTGAGGCGCTGACAGTGACTGTCAGCTTCTGGCGTCCGCCATAGTGAATGCTGCCAAACGATATATAAGTCTTCCGTAATCTCTTATTCAGAGAGCAGCCATGGAAGCCTATGATGCTGAGGGTGTGGGGTGTGAGGGGCGGGGGGGGGTTTTGGGGGGGGGCAGTGACTCCAGAACCAAGGCGGGTGTCCGCTGCCTTGGTTCGCAAGAATTAAGAACCGGTTCATTACATGTTGAAAGAGTAGCCTTAGTTAGTAAAGCTCAATTGTTGATGGCTTAAATTACAAACAAAATGACTTGGTTCCACAAAAGTATATTATCATATATGTTGAGCAGCTAGGCCTATGTTATTGGCGAGATGAATGGTAATATATCAGGTTTGGGTCTCTCTGTAAAGTAATACAGTCGTTTCGTATCTGAATGGACCCTGGTTCGATGCGCTCTTGGGCACACATATAATTTTCACCTGATGCCTCTGCTGGCCAAATAATATATTGGCAACTTTGATCTTGGCAACTGTTGTTGATTGGTTTCAGGGACGGTGTGAAGGTGGCCCAAGTGGGCTGTTAAGGAGACTAATTCAGAAACTGAATGTTTTTTGTACATGTCAGTTGTTACAGAAGGGATGTAAGTACACACTAGCAATTGGCTGTGTCAGGAACAGACCCAGAAGCACAGACTAGATGATTGTAACTAGTTTTAGGTTAGTTCATTTATTATGCACCACTATACCCCACTTTGTGAGCGGTAGTGGAAAGGGTTACAGAGGCACATAATGGGCTCAGGAACCCCACAATTCATTTAGCTAAGCAAGTTACAATCTTGATGAGCTAGTTACAAAATTCAATGCACATCGTCACATCAACAATGGGCTCGAGACCGATTACAAGTATAGTCTATAATTTAAGCAACTGACATATGTGGAGAGCTAGTGTCACAATTTATATGTTTGTCCTGCCCCCATCCAGTGGGCAGGTTACAATTACTCAGTTACTACCTACAGTTAGCAAACTGGGGATATTTGGCTAAGATCTCTGGTAGCAGATCATTTTAAACTAAATATTTACTCATTTCTTGAACATCTGTTAGAGAATTGTCTCTAAATTCACGTATCTTTTCGCGCTCCATCACATACCTGTACAGAGAAATCACATTAACGTGAAGTATGAATGAGAAAATCAGTAGGAGCCGTGATCAGGACTCGCACGTATGCTCTGGGTACTCCCAAGCATACGCCTTAGACAGCTAGGCCACGACATGGTCAAAAGGATTGCAAACTGGGATTCTACTAAATCCATGAGGGTTCCTGAGGATTCCATTGAAACCGAACCAGGGTTTCACACAATCCTGGTTACCTGGTTTTGAGTGAAAACAAAACAATACCTGGTTTTGACCATGACGTAGCCTGGTCGTCTAAGGTGCTTGCTGGAACGGTTCATTTTGTGTCCAACCTTTGTTTTGTCATACATTAATGACATAAATGAGAATATTACACAACCAGTCATCAGATTTGCAGATGACACAAAGATTTATGGTAAAACAGGTAATGACAATGATACTGAGGCGTTACAGAGAGGCCTAATTGACCTCCACAATTGGTCAGAAAACTGGCAAATGCTTTTCAATATCGAAAAATGCAGTACCGTGCACGTAGGACATAACAACACTCATCATAACTACCAAATCAGCAACATTGCCTTGCAGCAGATTGACGAGGAAAAAGACCTTGAAGTCAGAATATACCAATCACAAAAAGTTGTGATGGGTATGGTCTCCAATCCATACCAACCACAAGTGGCAGCCGTAAAAAAAAAAAATACCCTGGAGATAGTCAAACACAAATTTGTCTGCAAGCAAAAGAAGGCAGTTATTCCAGCATACTAATCACAGGTGCGCCTCACTTTGGACTATTGTTTCCAGGCATGGAGACCTCATCTTCAGAAGGACACTTGAACCCCTTGGGACAAGAATCATCCCAGAGATAAGTCATCTCACGTCCCAGGAACGGTTGAGGGCCACAGGACTATCAACACTACGAACCAGACATGATAGGGCGAATCTCATCGAATCCTTTAAAATACTGAACAATTTGGATGATGTTGATCCAGACCATTTCTTTAAAGGGTCAAATGTAACACCGGCCGGGCTTGGGGAGTAGAAGAACTCCCAGAACCCCATCAACCAGGTATCAACCAGGTAAACAAGGAACAACGGTTTCAAGCTTAACAAGCCACAATGTAGGACAGAAAACAGACGATGCTTTTTCACCCATAAGGTTATAAACCCGTGGAACCGCCTACCCGCCGAAACCATAAATGCTTCATTGCATTCATTGCATAAATTGTTTCAATTTAACATTCAGTTTGACAAAATCATCAAGATATATGGGAGGCCTCAGACAAGCAACCTGCTTGCGGTCCTCTTCCAGGCCACAAGAGATATGGTGGCCGTCAGGTATATTCGGATAAAATTGATTTTAACTGTTTTCCAATGGAAGGCAGCAGGAATTCAAATAGAAGTCAAGTGAAAATCAATTGACATACATGTGGAAGACATTTTCAGGATAACTGAAAGATAACTGGAATTAAAGTGGAAGTCAATTGTAAGATATTAGAGAAAACATTGACTTAAGCCAATAAATATTGCAAACATTATTCAGAAAAAGAGACAGGCACGATTTAAGATATATGGACAAAATATACAACTAAATCAGTAATTAAACACCCGTATCAACAAAACAATTTGGCTCAGAAAACCCCAGAAATAATAAAGAGCTTATAGAGCTCTTATATAAAAGTATAATAGAAATTCATATACAAAATAAAATATTAACAAGCTCAAACAAATATTTATACATTTACACGAGTTAAGCACCAGCACTTTGAATTGAAAAAATTATTAAGTCAAACAAATATCATATGTCAAATGGAAATAAATTTAAATTAGAGGATAATGAATGAGGAAACCTTTGAAGCCAATTAAATAATATACAAAATGAATTATTTCGAAGAGGAGGAAAATATATTCTAGTGAAAGAATCTTTTATTGTCATTGACTTTGACATTTATAACCTAAATATTATAGCAATTTTATCTCCAGTACTTCATTAGGTAAAAAAGTAAATGCAATAATGTGTTTACAACATAGATTGTCCACAAGTAAGTAAATTAAAGAAGATAGAAATCTGATGAATGAGGCCAAATTTAATAAAATATTTTATTTTATAATGAGAGTTGACTTACAGCACAAATATTTAAGCAAATAATTTTAACTTTTATGAAGAGAATTCACAGCATATGAGACTGGAACAGAATACCTGTTACCAATGTTTTATAAACCAATAAGTAAACTGATACAACATAATGAAGAGACTGAAACTACAATAAGAGGAGCAAACATACCTGACGTAATTAGCAACAGCCAATTTCTGAAGCCGTCCACTGACATAACTAGACAGGAAATTGAAAGGAATTTATATATATAATCAAGTTAATTGCAAATGAAGTATTAGGATATAATAAGATATGAGTGCGTGGTCTAGACAATGTGCTGATAATCTACTCACTGATTTAGTGCCAAGTTATGCCCACTATAGAAGATAAATCAATGACGTAGTGGAAAAAACCACCTTTTGTTTCCCTGTGGGACTTGTAGAGGACCTGCGTCGCCTCGCTGCCTCCCTTCACTGGGGCGTGAGATCAAACTTGTAGTCTCTGTGGTTAAGAGATGCGGGTATTGGGTCCCATTACGGGTTTTACAGGGCTGGGAACCCATTAGGTGACTGGGGCTGGGGTCCCATTAGGTGTTTCTAGGTGACTGGGGCTGGGAACCCATTAGGTGTTTCTAGGTGACTTGGGTTGGGGACCCATTAGGTGTTTCTAGGTGACTGGGGCTGTGAACCCATTAGGTGTTTCTAGGTGGCTGAGGCTGTGAACCCATTAGGTGTTTCTAGGTGACTGGGGCTGGGGACCCATTAGGTGTTTCTAGGTGACTGGGGCTGGGGACCCATTAGGTGTTTCTAGGTGACTGAGGCTGTGAACCCATTAGGTGTTTCTAGGTGACTGGGGCTGGGGACCCATTAGGTGTTTCTAGGTGACTGGGGCTGGGACCCATTAGGTGTTTCTAGGTGACTGGGGCTGGGGACCCATTAGGTGTTTCTAGGTGACTGGGGCTGGGGTCCATTAGGTGTTTCTAGGTGACTGGGGCTGGGGACCCATTAGGTGTTTCTAAGTGACTGGGGCTGGGGACCCATTAGGTGTTTCTAGGTGACTGGGGCTGGGGACCCATTAGGTGTTTCTAGGTGACTGGGGCTGGGGACCCATTAGGTGTTTCTAGGTGACTGAGGCTGTGAACCCATTAGGTGTTTCTAGGTGACTGGGGCTGGGGACCCATTAGGTGTTTCTAGGTGACTGGGGCTGGGGTCCCATTAGGTGTTTCTAGGTGACTGGGGCTGGGGTCCCATTAGGTGTTTCTAGGTGACTGGGGCTGGGGACCCATTAGGTGTTTCTAGGTGACTGAGGCTGGGGACCCATTAGGTGTTTCTAAGTGACTGGGGCTGGTGACCCATTAGGTGTTCTAGGTGACTGGGCTGGGACCCATTAGGTGTTTCTAAGTGACTGGGGCTGGGGTCCCATTAGGTGTTTCTAGGTGACTGGGGCTGGGGACCCATTAGGTGTTTCTAGGTGACTGAGGCTGGGGACCCATTAGGTGTTTCTAGTGACTGGGGCTGGTGACCCATTAGGTGTTTCTAGGTGACTGGGGCTGGGGACCCATTAGGTGTTTCTAAGTGACTGGGGCTGGGGTCCCATTAGGTGTTTCTAGGTGACTGGGGCTGGGGACCCATTAGGTGTTTCTAGGTGACTGAGGCTGGGGACCCATTAGGTGTTTCTAGGTGACTGGGGCTGGTGACCCATTAGGTGTTTCTAGGTGACTGAGGCTGGGGCCCATTAGGTGTTTCTAGGTGACTGGGGCTGGGTCCCATTAGGTGTTTCTAGGTGGCTGGGGACCCCATTAATCCTTAAAGCTGGCATGTCCAATACTCTGGTATACGTTTGCGACAGTACCTCCCTAATACTAATATGGTAATGGGCTGTGGACCCATTAAGGGTTTTGGGACGCTCGGGATGGAGACCCATTTATCAAAATTTGTGTCCAGAAAGGCATGATTGATCTTGGGCCCTCGACACTCTCCTGCCCAGAAACAATATGTAGCAAAGTTGTATTAAATATTAGACGAGCAAAATAAATGTTGAAAGGAAGTAAGAATGAAGAGAGGAATACATAGAGTGATTAGATAGGTATAGAATGAGTTAAGTCTCTGGGTCCTCACCTCATACGTACACTCATATAAAATATTTCCATTCGTTCGCATGTGCATTAATTAACCAACTGGCTGGATAGAGCTCCAGAGTAGGTTATTGTTAAGGTTAGTTTGGTGGTGAGAGCTTCTCTAACTGTGGCAGGTACTCGTGTCTCATGTTTATATGGCCAAAATGTGGTAGTTGATGTGTACAAAGTGGTGACAGCTTCTCTAACTGTGGCAGGTACTCGTGTCTCATGTTTATATGGCGCAAAATGTGGTAGTTGATGTGTACAAAGTGGTGTGAGATCAGGAATTGAGCAAGTCTGTTGGTCTGTTATTCTGTGAGTCTGTTATTCTGTGATTCTGTTATTCTGTGGGTCTGTTATTCTGTGGTCTGTTATTCTGTGGTTCTGTTATTCTATGGGTCTGTTATTCTGTGGGTCTGTTATTCTGTGAGTCTGTTATTCTGTGGGTCTGTTATTGTGTGGTCTGTTATTCTGTGAGTCTGTTATTCTGTGGGTCTGTTATTCTGTGGGTCTGTTATTCTGTGAGTCTGTTATTCTGTGGGTCTGTTATTCTGTGAGTCTGTTATTCTGTGGGTCTGTTATTCTGTGAGTCTGTTATTCTATGGTCTGTTATTCTATGGGTCTGTTATTCTGTGGGTCTGTTATTCTGTGAGTCTGTTATTCTGTGGTTCTGTTATTCTATGGGTCTGTTATTCTGTGGTCTGTTATTCTATGGTCTGTTATTCTGTGAGTCTGTTATTCTGTGGTTCTGTTATTCTGTGGTTCTGTTATTCTATGGGTCTGTTATTCTATGGGTCTGTTATTCTGTGAGTCTGTTATTCTGTGTCTGTTATTCTATGGGTCTGTTATTCTGTGGGTCTGTTATTCTGTGAGTCTGTTATTCTGTGGTCTGTTATTCTGTGAGTCTGTTATTCTGTGGGTCTGTTATTCTATGGTCTGTTATTCTATGGGTCTGTTATTCTGTGAGTCTGTTATTCTGTGGGTCTGTTATTCTATGGGTCTGTTATTCTGTGGGTCTGTTATTCTGTGAGTCTGTTATTCTGTGGGTCTGTTATTGTGTGGGTCTGTTATTCTGTGAGTCTGTTATTCTGTGGGTCTGTTATTCTGTGGGTCTGTTATTCTGTGGGTCTGTATTCTATGGGTCTGTTATTCTGTGGTCTGTTATTCTGTGGTCTGTTATTCTGTGAGTCTGTTATTCTATGTGTCTGTTATTCTGTGGGTCTGTTATTCTGTGGGTCTGTTATTCTGTGAGTCTGTTATTCTATGGGTCTGTTATTCTATGGGTCTGTTATTCTATGGGTCTGTTATTCTGTGAGTCTGTTATTCTGTGAGTCTGTTATTCTATGGTCTGTTATTCTGTGGGTCTGTTATTCTGTGGGTCTGTTATTCTGTGGGTCTGTTATTCTGTGGGTCTGTTATTCTGTGGGTCTGTTATTCTATGGGTCTGTTATTCTGTGGGTCTGTTATTCTGTGGGTCTGTTATTCTGTGGGTCTGTTATTCTGTGGGTCTGTTATTCTGTGGGTCTGTTATTCTGTGGGTCTGCTATTCTATGGGTCTGTTATTCTATCGGTCTGTTATTCTGTGAGTCTGTTATTCTATGGGTCTGTTATTCTATGGGTCTGTTATTCTGTGAGTCTGTTATTCTATGGGTCTGTTATTCTATGGGTCTGTTATTCTGTGAGTCTGTTATTCTGTGAGTCTGTTATTCTATGGGTCTGTTATTCTGTGGTCTGTTATTCTGTGAGTCTGTTATTCTGTGAGTCTGTTACTATTTACATTCATCTAACTACTGGGGAGCAATTTAAATATTTATTTAATAATGTCAAAGGTGTTGTAGTGTTAATGGCTTCAGATTCTGAATGTTGTTAATCGTCTGACGATGGTTGAGCTTGTCAAGAGAACCTGGAGTGTTGCTCCTGGTGCCTGTGTGTGAGGCAGGTGTTGCTGGCGACGTGTGTGAGGCAGGTGTTGCTGGAGCTGGCGACGTGTGTGAGGCAGGTGTTGCTGGAGCTGGCGACGTGTGTGAGGCAGGTGTTGCTGGAGCTGGCGACGTGTGTGAGGCAGGTGTTGCTGGAGCTGGCGACGTGTGTGAGGCAGGTGTTGCTGGAGCTGGCGACGTGTGTGAGGCAGGTGTTGCTTGAGCTGGCGACGTGTGTGAGGCAGGTGTTGCTGGAGCTGGCGACGTGTGTGAGGCAGGTGTTGCTGGAGCTGGCGACGTGTGTGAGGCAGGTGTTGCTTGAGCTGGCGACGTGGCAACACTCCCTCATCAGTGTTACCTGGTGTTTCACCTGCGTGTTCTTCGTCACCCTTCACGAGGCCTAGTGACGTCCCCAGCTGTGGCGACGCTGGTCCAGTGGTGACAAAGGTGGTGACTACAGTGCATGTCATGTTCACGGTGCCTCAATCCAGCCTACCCTCCTAAGGTTCCCCAACGGCAGGAAACTGTCGTGCTAACGTGGCCTTATCCTAACCTACCAGAGGACCCAAAACAGAAAACGGGACAGTATGTCAGTTTCGCGAACCGCTGCTATTTTCTAGTATGACGATTTTTGGCCTTAGGCGGAGTATACGTCAAAATGCGACGTGCTATTAGGAGGACAAGTTGTTCAGTCACGAGTTATTACAGGTTTGATCCATGTTTACTGGTCGTCGGTGAGAGGGTGAGGGTGAGGCGTCAATATGGTTCTCTAAGTGTTATCGTTCATGATATTGTTCACTTTCTGGAGTCCCGAATGAGATTTGTGAGTTTGTAGGATTGGAGACTGAGACTGTAAGGTATTGGCACTGGTCTTCACAGAGCTGGTGTTTACTGGCCACAATCCCCAGGCAAACAATCCAATCACTGTGCCTCGCTTATCTTGTCGTGTTGAAAATGGATAACGAACGAGGTCGCTTTTGTGGTAAGATGTCTCGTTGATCTGCTGTCTCTTGGTGGCTTAATACACCGAGCGTCTGACATTTATTGGAGAAGACTTTTGTAAATACACTAAAAGTATTAAGCTTGAACACTTGTTGGTATAGAAGTATACATAGATGGTGTAAGCTTGGTGGAATGTTGTCTTAATGATCCTGCCAGGTTACAGGCTTTAAGTCTTCTCATATAAGGTAAATTAAGCCATACTTTATTTCCTCACTACTGAGACTGTAACCAAGACACTCAAAGTGATACCCACTTTACCTTACCCTTACCTTACACGGAGAGGCGTCACACTAGCGTGATGCAGCAGTGAGACAATACGTACAGAATTTGGGCCATGTCGTGACCCAGTTGTCTGTTTGTGTGTGCCATGAGGGAACACCCAACGCATAGGTTCGAATCCTCATTACGGCTCCTACGGATTTTCTCGAAGCATCTCGAAGCACTTGCTCCACCAGATCTATCATATGAAAACAAATTAACTCACTTTCATTTTCAGTCTCTGCTGCTCATATCATATTCTGTCACCATTTAATACTGAGCTCTTAACATTGTTAGTAATTGCCAGAGATTCATGATAATCTAAACACTCGTAGTAACAGAATATTATCTATATAAATAAAATAATCTATAAATAACAATGTAAATGTTCGTTTGTTCAAAATCGCAACTTTCGAGAACTAATCTCGAAAATATCTTCACCGATTGCTTTTAAATTTTCACACACCGTTCCATTTGCATCTGAGCGTGTTTTTTTATAAACATACTATATAGATGTCACATCTGTGACGGTAAAAAACATGCTTTTCTTGAAAAACTGTTTTTCACGTGAGGGAAATCTTCGAAACCTCTTTACCGATTGCTTTCAAATTTTGAAACCACGTTACATTCGAATAGGCGCGTGTTTTTATATACCCACTATGTACATGCCTCAACTGTGGCAGGAAAAAACAGTTTTTGTTTTTAAAGCAGAGCCATCTGTTGGACGTGAGAGCAACACACATTGTAATCTCCAAAAATTCTTAACCAATCGCCTTTAAATTTTGACACAATGTTCCATTCGAATATGCGCCTGTTTTTATATACCTACTATATACTGTGACAGGTAAAAACTTTTTTTTTTTAAACAGTGCCATCTGTTGAACGTAATAGCAACACACACTATACTAAATATGCTACGATTCCTTTTCATTGTTTCCAATTGCATTGATAAATTGAATTTTCATAGATTTAGATTTATTTTCAATTTGATTTCATCATTTCGTGTGACATTGCGTTGGAATTGTGTTTTTTTTTTGTTTACCTTACCGTTTATTTCGTAAGTATATGTATAGATGCCACACCTGTGACAGGTAAAAACTTTTTTTTAAGAAACAGCGCCATCTGTTACACGTAAGAGCAACACACACTATATTAAGTATGTTACGATTCCATTTCAGTGTTTCTGATTTCATTGATAAATAGAATTTTCATAGATTTTTATTTATTTTCATTATGATTTAATTATTTTGTGTGACATTGCATTGGTATTGAGCTGTGTTGTTTACCATACAGTTCATTTCGTGGTATAATTTATTTGTTTATTATTTTCATTGTTTTTATTTCGTTTTTTTTTAAACTGTTGTTCAATTCACTGAAATATAAGAAAATCAGATAATTTGGGAATGCATCGGACGAGAGAGTGGGGGAGGACGAGGGGACGGGGGGAGGGGAGGAATGGTGGGGAGGACGAGGGGGGGGCG
The DNA here is from genome assembly GCA_020271785.1 of Procambarus virginalis. Lineage (NCBI taxonomy): Eukaryota > Metazoa > Arthropoda > Malacostraca > Decapoda > Cambaridae > Procambarus > Procambarus virginalis. The sequence goes on along the minus strand of WNGS01163744.1, from coordinate 78,812 downwards.
GGGGAATGTGGCTCAGCAACGCACACGCGTTGCTGAGCCACAGTAACGCATGGTCGGGTAAAGCTCGTTTATTAATAAATCTCTAATCATTTTCTCTTGTGTATTTTTACCCTCAGTCTGACTGCCAGTGCGAGCAACGTCACTACTTTTGCAATGGGTGACGCCTTCAGCGTTGGCAGTTCAGGTTCAGCTTATAAGAGAACAATGCGATCAGGTTCAGGATGCACTGGGTCGAGAGTCGTCCCGCGAGGCAGTCCTCGTCGACAATCCTCACCTCACTTTAATACAATAAGAGGAATATAAAGTAGTTCTCCAAGAGGAGCCAGCATTAACACTTAGTTGACTAAGGGCTCAGTGATATTAGAGCTTGAAGCTGTGTTTGTGCTGACGGCACTTTAGATGAGTGGCTGTATTTCAAAGGGACTTTACGCTCACACAATCATACAAGCAACAAGGGTTAGTGACAAAACTTCAGTAGTAATACATTGGTTGTTTACGTTACTTTTTAACGTTTATGTAGGGCGCCTGACAGCTGAGTGGACAGTGCTTCGGATTAGTAGTCCTGAGGTTCCGGGTTCAATCCCCGGTGGTGCCGGAGACAAATGGGTATAATGTTTCTTTCACCCTGATGCCCGTGTTACCTAGCAGTAAATTGGTACCTGAGAGTTAGACAGCTGCTTCCTGGGGGATGTGTAACAAAAAGAAGGCCTGGTCGAGGACCGGGCCGCGGGGACGCTATACCCTGAAATCATCTCAAGATAACCTCATGATGTAACTCTTACGTTACTCTTAGAGTATGTTATTCTAAGAGCGTTATAAAAGCATTAATATCGTGTTAAGGAGACACTTGGGAGAGAGGGATTTATCAGGGGAAAGCGTCAAGCCATTACTAGCATATGCACTTAGAAGGGTCAGGATAAAGATTTGGGATGGGACGGGGGGAAGGAATAGGCCTCAAGTGATCCATCACGTGGTTCTCTCGTGGACAATCCTGTCTTAACAATTCCTTATAAAATCAATCACAAACAAGGCTTATATAACGATGCCATTTTCAAGAGAAACGCGGGATTTCCTTCTAAATACTTGGACAATCACAATAATGGCTTACACAAGCAGCAACAATACTCACCTGTCAAGCTGACAGTCAATATAACATGATATACTTGATATAGCAGTGATATACTTGAAATATATCACCTTGAATGACATACTGCTTTCTATTGTTGATTGGAAGATTGTGTTAGCATTTTTGCTATTGTGTTACAGATAAGATAAATAAATCAAAACATTTTTGTGAAATCAGCTGTTTTAATTCTTTCAGAAGTTGCAGTTTGTTGTTAGGTATTGTCTTGACTTCCGAGTCCCTTATATTGTGAGAGTGAGTGTGTCGGTTATCCCATACGTTTGTGTGTGAGTCTGTGTGAGTGTGAGTGTGATATTTTGTGAGTTTCTAAGTTTGTGTGATTGTGAATATAATATTTTGTGAGTTTGTGAGTCTATTATTCTCGGAATTTTCCTGTTTTTATTTCATGAGTCTATAATTATGTTACATTGTGAATTTGTAATTCTCCGACGCTGAGAGTTGATTTATTTATAAATTTAAGAGAATGTAATTTATGATAGGTTGTGAGTTTGTAATTCTCCGAGATTGTGAGTCTGTTACTCTGTGAGATTGTGAGTGTCACTCTGTGAGACTGAGATTCTATAATTCACCCAAATTGTGACTCTAATACTATGTGTGATTTTAAGTGTTATTTTATGAGATTGTGAGTAATTTTATTTGAGTGTTGAGTTCCTTTGAGAATGTGAGTTTGGTGTTATGTGGGAGTTTAAGTATGTTTTTATGGGAAAATGTTATTCTGAATGTTTCAGTCTGTAATATTAGAAGCCTGAAAGTCTGTAATTCACTAAATTTACGAGTGTGTAGTAATGTGAGATTCTCTGAGTCTGTTATTCTTTTATTCTGTAAGTGTGTTATTCTGGGCGCCTGACAGCTGGGTGGGCAGCGGTTCGGATTCGTAGTCCGGAGGTTCCGGTTTCGATCCCCGGTGGAGGCGGAGGCAAATGGGCAGAATGTTTCTTTCACCCTGTTGCCCCTGTTACCTAGCAGTAAATAGGTACCTGGGAGTTAGACAGCTGCTACGGGCTGCTTCCTGGGGGTGTATAACAAAAAGAAAGCCTGATCGAGGACCGGGCCGCGGGGACGCTATGCCCCGAAATCGTCTCAAGATAACCTCAAGAACATGGGTATTGTCAAGCTATTGTGATTCCACTGCACAATATGGTAAAATATGGTAAAATGTTTTCTTACAATAATATTTGTAATATATAGAGAACGTTATTAATTTCAAGGAAATATGCCGATTTTAACGAAATAAATAAATTAATTTAACGAAATAAATCTTAAGTAAAACGAAATAATGCTAAAATTACACACACAAATCACAATAGCGTGATGCATCAAATGAACAGATCCACAAGGACCGTGACGAGGGTTCGAACCTGCGTCCGAGAGCATCCCAGACGCTGCCTTAATCGACTGAGCTACGGCATGGTTAAAAGAATTGCAACCGGAAGTTCTACTGATCTTATTCGGATCCTGCAGCCTCTCCGAGACACAAACCAGAATTTTACACAATTCCCCCCATACACCCGAGCTCCATCAGTAAGCTGTTCTACCTCTTCGCCCTTACTTCATTACACACAGAAATCACAATAGTGTCTCACAAAATAGTGAAATCAATAAACCGATTTCAATAGTGAAATCAATGCATTTCGTATGAAACAGGTTTGTGTCTCGGAGAGGCTGCAGGATCCGAGAAAGGTTAGTAGAACTTCCGGTTGTAATTCTTTTAACCATGTCGAAGCTCAGTCGATTAAGGCAGCGTCTGGGATGCTCTCGGACGTAGGTTCGAACCCTCGTCACGGCTCTTGTGGATTTCTTCAAAGCTAAAATTGTTCTTCAGAATTACCCAAAACCTCTTCGAATTACGCCAAAAAAGAATATAACATTTTCTTATTATAATGTATAATAAGAATAGTAATTTTGATTTACATTTGATATATTATAGCACGGAAGGTTGTATAGGTGTGACATAAAAAATACAATATTTAATAAAGCTCCAAGTACACGTTCCAGTCGCTGTATTCTGAGTTGTATATCTAATACAATTGATTGAAGATGTTTATACCTGACATAATTGCATCGAATGCAAGACATTTGGATACAGTGGAAAAAATACGTAGATATTGTTGCCATCAGGACAACAACAACAACCTCGTGATTCAGGTGTTGTGAGGAGCCAGAGATGGTAAACAAAAGGTTGTGATGACAACAACTTACTCCAGAGGGAAGGAAGGGAATTACCAGGAGAAAGCGCTCAGAAATTACAACAATATAGCACTGGGAAGGGGTCAGGATAAGGATTTGGGATGGGACGGGGGAAAGGAATAGTGCCCAACCATTTAATGAACGGTCGGGGATTGAACGCCGACCTACATGAACCGAAACCGTGGCTCTACCCCCATGTGGTTTGAGCTGCAAGTTTGGCTACATATAGCTAGAGCCAGAAGAGCAGA
>WNGS01163744.1:48786-69539 GCA_020271785.1 Procambarus virginalis | reverse complement strand
ATCTTCTATAGTGGCTCACTTGCACGAAATCAGTGCGTAGATACAGCACTTGTCTAACCAAGCACTCATATCTTATTATATCCTAATACTTAATTTGCAATTAACTTGATTATATATAATCCTTTCAATTTCCTATCTAGTTATGTCAGTGGACGGCTTCAGAAATTGGCTGTTGCTAATTACGTCAGGTATGTTTGCTCCTCTTATTGTAGTTTCGGTCTCTTCATTATGTTGTATCAGTTTACTTATTGGTTTTAAAACATTGGTAACAGGTATTCTGTTCCAGTCTCATATGCTATGAATTCTCTTCATAAAAGTTAAATTATTTGCTTAAATATTTGTGCAGTACGTCAACTCTCATTATAAAATAAAATATTATTAAATTTGGCCTCATTCATCAGATTTCTATCTTCTTTAATTTACTTACTTGTGCACAATCTATGTTGTAAACACATTATTGTATTTGCTTTTTACCTAATGAAGTACTGGAGATAAATTGCTATAATATTTAGGTTATAAATGTCAAAGTCAATGACATTAAAAGATTCTTTCACTAGAATATATTTTCCTCCTCTTCGAAATAATTCATTTTTGTATATTATTTAATTGGCTTCAAAGGTTTCCTCATTCATTATCCTCTAATTTAAATTTATTTCCATTTGACATATGATATTTGTTTGACTTAATAATTCTTTCAATTCAAAGTGCTGGTGCTTAACTCGTGTAATGTATAAATATTTGTTTGAGCTTGTTAATATTTTATTTTGTATATGAATTTCTATTATACTTTATATAAGAGCTCTATAAGCTCTTTATTATTTCTGGGTTTCTGAGCCAATTGTTTTGTTGATACGGGTGTTTAATTACTGTTTTAGTTATATTTTTGTCCATATATCTTAAATCGTGCCAGTCTCTTTTTCTGAATAATGTTTGCAATATTTATTGGCTTAAGTCAATGTTTTCTCTAATATCTTACAATTGACTTCCACTTTAATTCCAGTTATCTTTCAGTTATCCTGAAAATGTCTTCCACATGTATGTCAATTGATTTTCACTTGACTTCTACTTGAATTCCTGCTGCCTTCCATTGGAAAACAGTTAAATCAATTTTATCCGAATATACCTGACGGCCACCATATCTCTTGTGGCCTGGAAGAGGACCGCAAGCAGGTTGCTTGTCTGAGGCCTCCCATATATCTTTATGATTTTGTCAAGCTGAATGTTAAACTGAAGCAATGTTTTTGGCATTTATGGATTCGGAGGGTAGGCGGTTCCACGGGTTTATAGCCTTATGGGTGAAAAAGCATCGTCTGTTTTCTGTCCTACATTGTGGCTTGTTAAGCTTGAAACCGTTGTTCCTTGTTTGTGTTACATTTGACCCTTTAAAGAAATGGTCTGGATCAACATCATCCAAATTGTTCAGTATTTTAAAGGATTCGATGAGATTCGCCCTGTCATGTCTGGTTCGTAGTGTTGATAGTCCTGTGGCCCTCAACCGTTCCTGGGACGTGAGATGACTTATCTCTGGGATGATTCTTGTCCCAAGGGTTTCAAGTGTCCTTCTGAAGATGAGGTCTCCATGCCTGGAAACAATAGTCCAAAGTGAGGCGCACCTGTGATTAGTATCTGGAATAACTGCTTTCTTTTGCTTGCAGACAAATTTGTGTTTGACTATCTCTAGGGTATTTTTTTTTTTTACGGCTCCCACTTGTGGTTGGTAGGGATTGGAGACATACCCATCACAACTTTTTGTGATTGGTATATTCTGACTTGAAGGTCTTTTTCCTCATCAATCTGCTGCAAGGCAATGTTGCTGATTTGGTAGTTGATGAGTGTTGTTATGTCCCACGTGCACCGTACTGCATTTTTCGATATTGAAAAGCATTTGCCAGTTTTCTGACCAATTGTGGAGGTCAATTAGGCCTCTCTGTAACGCCTCAGTATCATTGTCATTACCTGTTTTACCATAAATCTTTGTGTCATCTGCAAATTTGATGACTGGTTGTGTAATATTCTCATTTATGTCATTAATGTATGAGAAAACAAAGGTTGGACCCAAAATGAACCGTTCCAGCAAGCACCTTAGACGACCAGCTACGACATGGTCAAAACCAGGTATTGTTTTGTTTTCACTCAAAACCAGGTAACCAGGATTGTGTGAAACCCTGGTTCGGTTTCAATGGAACCCTCAAGGATTTAGTAGAATCCAAGTTTGCAATCCTTTGACCATGTCGTGGCCTAGCTGTCTAAGGCGTTTGCTTGAGAGTACCCAGAGCATACGTGCGAATCCTGATCACGGTTCCTACTGATCTTCTCATTCATACTTCATGTTAATGTGATTTCTCTGTACAGGTATGTGATGTGGCGCGAAAAGATACGTGAATTCAGAGACAATTCTCTAAGAATGTTCAAGAAATGAGTAAATACTTAGTTTAAAATGATCTGCTACCAGAAATCTTAGCCAAATATCCCCAGTTTGCTAACTGTAGGTAGTAACTGAGTAATTATAACCTGCCCCCGCCCCCGCCACTGGATGGGGACAGGACAAACATATAAATTGTGACACTAGCTCTCCACATATATCAGTTGCTTAAATTATAGACTATACTTGTGATTGGTCTCGAGCCCATTGTTGATGTGACGATGTGCATTGAATTTGGTAACTAGCTCATCAAGATTGTAACTTGCTTAGCTAAATGAATTGTGGGGTTCCTGAGCCCATTATATGCCTCTGTAACCCTTTCCACTACCGCCCACAAAATGGGGTATAGTTGTGCATAATAAATGAACTAACCTAAAACTAGTTCCTAACACAGCCAATTGCTAGTGTGTACTTACATCCCTTCTGTAACAACTGACAAGTACAAAAAACATTCAGTTTCTGAATTAGTCTCCTTAACAGCCCACTTGGGCCACCTTCACACCGTCCCCGAAACCAACCACAACAGTTGCCAAGATCAAAGTTACCTATATATTATTTGACCAGCAGAGGCATCAGGTAAAATTATGTGTGCGCCCAAGAGCGCATCGAACCAGGGTCCATTCAGTTACGAACCGACTGTATTACTTTACAGAGAGACCCAAACCTGATATATTACCATTCATCTCGCCAATAACATAGGCCTAGCTGCTCAACGTATATCATAATATACTTTTGTGGAACCAGTAATTTTGTTTGTAATTTTAAGCCATCACAATTGAGCTTTACTAACTAAGGCTACTCTTTCAACATGTAATGAACCGGTTCTTAATTCTTGAGAACCAATGGCAGCGGACCCGCCTTGGTTCTGGAGTAACTGCCCCCCCCCACACCCCAACACCCCCCCCCCCACACCCTCAGCATCATAGGCTTCCATGGCTGCTCTCTGATAAGAGATTACGGAAGACTTATATATCGTGTGGCAGCATTCACTATGGCGGACGCCAGAAGCTGACAGTCACTGTCAGCGCCTCACCTGCCCCAGAATTATTTACCAGGGAACGACAGTGCTTTTGTAGTAGCGCTTTTGTATAGCGCGTGGTTTTATAGTGTACGTAGTGTAGTAGTGCTTTTGTAGTAGCGCGTGGTTTTGTAGTGTACGTAGTGTAGTGCTTTTGTAGTAGCTCGTGGTTTTGTAGTGTACGTAGTGTAGTAGAGCTTTTGTAGTACTCGTGTTTATAGTGTACGTAGTGTAGTAAGCTTTTGTAGTAGCTCGTGGTTTTATAGTGTACGTAGTGTAGTAGTGCTTTTGTAGTAGCTCGTGGTTTTATAGTGTACGTAGTGTAGTAGTGCTTTGTCGTTGACTAAAAGTGCGGAACACACAATTGTTTGACCAAAATGGGTATACATATGTAGAAACACAACTGGATACATGTGTGTGTTGCATGCGTGGATGTTGCATCAGGGCAACTTTGACAAAGAAGAATGTTAAAAAAAGTGGTAGTGTCTGTCTGTCTGTCTGTCTCTCTCTCTCTCTCTATCTCTGTTACACATAAATTACTGGAATGACAATTTATACCTTTGTACAAAATATGAATCCGGTGTTACAGCCACCAGGAACAGTGACAGTCTCCAGTCCTTAGTCTTCACTTTCATTGTGGCGTTTATGAGCATGTCTTTGCTTGGTCTTTGGTGAGTTTCTTAGTGCGTTTCTTTGTGAGTTTCTTTAAGCGTTTCTTTGTGTTTCTTTACGCGTTTCTTTGCGCGTTTCTTTACCAAGTACTAAAAATCAGTCTGTTGGTCTAATGCAAGTTATCAGAAGTGCTGAAAAGTTGCAAGTAATAAAATTACACTCTTTCAATTAAGGTGTAAAGAATGTTTAACTCAGAGGAAGAACTCAAATATCCCGACCTTTGAGCAGACGGACAAAATTTTTTTTTATATAAGAAGAGGTGGCTCAGTGGATATCCTGTCAAATATTTAGGCACACAAGTTCGACTCTCCGCCAACTTAATAGTGTCTGGACGTAGTTCAAGGCTACAATATTTGACTGAATTACTAAAATTAACAAATGCGAATAATAATAATTGCTACACGTTTAATAAATAATTTATAGTTATTGTTTTTTTTAATTATCGTGGCCTGTTGATCCATTTCAGAACAAGGTCAGGAGAGGCAGCAGGTGAAAGACAATGTAGCCTAAACGAGCATCGAACCCGGGACCTTGGGGATGTGAGCCTCCACGTTGCCAGGTACTACCTCCCTGGAGGTCACCAAGACCAAAGGTGTACATAGACTTTCCTGGCCAAGGAGACCACCGTTAGAGCTCAAGATTGTTCCTGTTTATTCAAGATTCAGTCCCAGAGAGAAGCTTTCTCGGAGGCGACACATGACCACTGTCACAGCTTCTTAAGCCTTCTCCAGGTAGGTAACACACCTGGAGGAGGCGACACATGGCCACTACCACAGCTTCTTAAGCCTTCTCCAGGTAGGTAACACACCTGGAGGAGGCGACACGTGACCACTACCACAGCTTCTTAAACCTTCTCCAGGTAGGTAACACACCTGGAGGAGGCGACACATGACCACTATCACAGCTTCTTAAACTTCTCCAGGTAGGTAACACACCTGGAGGAGGCGACACATGGCCACTACCACAGCTTCTTAAGCCTTCTCCAGGTAGGTAACACACCTGGAGGAGGCGACACATGACCACTACCACAGCTTCTTAAGCCTTCTCCAGGTAGGTAACACACCTGGAGGAGGCGACACGTGACCACTACCACAGCTTCTTAAACCTTCTCCAGGTAGGTAACACACCTGGAGGAGGCGACACATGACCACTACCACAGCTTCTTAAGCCTTCTCCAGGTAGGTAATATACCTGGAGGAGGCGACACATGACCACTACCACAGCTTCTTAAACCTTCTCCAGGTAGGTAACACACCTGGAGGAGGCGACACATGACCACTACCACAGCTTCTTAAGCCTTCTCCAGGTAGGTAACACAGCTGGAGGAGGCGACACGTGACCACTACCACAGCTTCTTAATCCTTCTCCTGGTAGGTAACACACCTGGAGGAGGGAGTCCATCGTCAGCAGGTTCATCATCAGTAAGCTGATGATGAGTCACTATAACGGGGCTGAATATATGGTGACCAAGCTACACACCAGAAGATGATGACACGACAACGTGTCGGTCCGTCGTGGACCGACACGACTTGATAATGGTCCAGAACGGACCGACGCGTCGACGTTTCTCCACTCCCTGATGTGTAGTTTGGTCATCAGGACGCACATAAACTACCTTAGAAATTAAGGAAAAACATACATTTCAAATGCGAATTATAGAGAAAAGTGATAGTGATTAATGGTTATATTGATGTGAATACAATTTTATGGATGTTAATGGATGTGTTATGGCCATAATATGGCCTCCACCACCATAGTTAGTCTAACATCCTCAAAATGTTGCTATTTAATTATTTAATTACAAAACATTTTTTGAGAACCTTACATGTAAGGTTCTACAAGGAACCTCCTACCTGACGCTCACTCCTAACATTCCACCAAAAAACACTAATCTTTATAAATAATATATAACTCACTTTTTTATCCCTTTCCAAGGGCTATATAGTCGTAATGGCTTGGCGCATTCCCCTGATAGTTCCCTCCCCTTCACTCCTCTGAATATAATACTACAAGATGATTTATTGCCTACTTATATTTGCTAATTACTATTAATTAAAATAAGACAACCTTTTCCACTTTTCTCTCCAATTGACTTGATTTAAACAGCGTTCATATATTTTGCAATGATTTCGTGATAACATATAATTTTTCTTGGTAAAGTTGGTAATGAAAGAAAATTTATATTTTATTATTTCATTACACATTCACTATTGAAAGTAATGCGAGCTTCAGTGAATAACATTTATTATAATTGTCTCCTAATTTATTAACGTCAAACTTAGGCAAGTTTTTTTTTCAACATTATTAATCGTTGTCTCAATGTTGATGTGGCGGTTAGTCTGTAGACGCGGGTTTATGGAACCCCCTTAATATGGGCTTGAGGAACCCCCCCCCCTTAATATGGGCTTGAGGAACCCACCCCCCTTAATATGGGCTTAAGGAACCCCCCCCCTTAATATGGGCTTGAGAAACCCCCCTTAATATGGGCTTAAGGAACCCCCCCCCTTAATATGGGCTTGAGAAACCCCCCCTTAATATGGGCTTAAGGAACCCCCCCCTTAATATGGGCTTGAGAACCCCCCCTTAATATGGGCTTAAGGAACCCCCACCTTAATATGGGCTTGAGGAACCCCCCCTTAATATGGGCTTAAGGAACTCCCCTTAATATGGGCTTAAGGAACCCCCACCTTAATATGGGCTTGAGGAACCCCCCCCTTAATATGGGCTTAAGGAACTCCCCTTAATATGGGCTTAAGGAACCCCCACCTTAATATGGGCTTGAGGAACCCCCCCTTAATATGGGCTTAAGGAACTCCCCTTAATATGGGCTTGAGGAACCCCCCTTAATATGGGCTTAAGGAACTCCCCTTAATATGGGCTTAAGGAACCCCCACCTTAATATGGGCTTGAGGAACACCCCCCTTAATATGGGCTTAAGGAACTCCCTTAATATGGGCTTGAGGAACTCCCCTTAATATGCGCTTGAGGAACTCCCCTTAATATGCGCTTGAGGAACTCCCCTTAATATGGGCTTGAGGAACACCCCCCTTAATATGGGCTTGAGGAACCCCCCCCCCTAGTGTTCCACGGAACCCTGGTTGGGAATACATTGAGAGAGACTTACCAATTATGTGTACTGAAAGGAGAAGAAATTTAGATAACCTCCAGATGAACAACGCTGCCAGACGTATAACCTCCAGATGAACAACACTGCCAGACGTATAACCTCCAGATGAACAACACTGCCAGACGTATAACCTCCAGATGAACAACGCTGCCAGACGTATAACCTCCAGTTGAACAACGCTGCCAGACGTATAACCTCCAGATGAACAACACTGCCAGACGTATAACCTCCAGATGAACAACGCTGCCAGACGTATAACCTCCAGATGAACAACGCTGCCAGACGTATAACCTCCAGATGAACAACACTGCCAGACGTATAACCTCCAGATGAACAACGCTGCCAGACGTATAACCTCCAGATGAACAACGCTGCCAGACGTATAACCTCCAGATGAACAACGCTGCCAGACGTATAACCTCCAGATGAACAACGCTGCCAGATGCATAACCTCCAGATGAACAACGCTGCCAGACGTATAACCTCCAGATGAACAACGCTGCCAGATGCATAACCTCCAGATGAACAACGCTGCCAGACGTATAACCTCCAGATGAACAACGCTGCCAGACGTATAACCTCCAGATGAACAACGCTGCCAGACGTATAACCTCCAGATGAACAACGCTGCCAGATGCATAACCTCCAGATGAACAACGCTGCCAGACGTATAACCTCCAGATGAACAACGCTGCCAGATGCATAACCTCCAGATGAACAACGCTGCCAGACGTATAACCTCCAGATGAACAACGCTGCCAGACGTATAACCTCCAGATGAACAACGCTGCCAGACGTATAACCTCCAGATGAACAACGCTGCCAGATGCATAACCTCCAGATGAACAACGCTGCCAGACGTATAACCTCCAGTTGTGTTGTTAGTTGTAGGTTGTTAGCCAGCTGAGAGCGTTAATGTCTGAATAGATTCTGAGTGTATTTGTGTGTTATGAGACTTGACAACACTGTGCCAAGTTCTTGTGACAGTCATGTCATGTGTGTGACGCAGGTGTGTGGTCATGTGTGCGACGCAGGTGTGTGGTCATGTGTGTGGGACGCAGGTGTGTGGTCATGTGGGTGACACAGGTGTGGGGTCCTCAGTTGCAACTGTTGCACCGAGCCATTACGACTATATAACACTGGGAAAGGTCAGGATAATGATTTGGGATGGGACGAGGGGAAAGGAATTGTGCCTAACCACTTGGACAGTCCGGGGATTGAGCGCAGTCCTTCATGGTGCTACACTGGAGTAGATACTTAGTAACACTTAAGTACCAATGTCCCCTGGTTCATATTCTTAGAGAAGCAATTCTTGAGGGGAAAAGTTACTTATATTTAACAGTAATTATTATAATTCTTTATAATTAACGATTTCATTGGTAGCCAATTGGTTATAGCCATTATTTCTTTACGAACNAGGTCAGAGAACTTCCGGTTGCAAATCTTTTAAGCATGTCGTAGCTCAGTCGATTAAGGCAGCGTCTGGGATGCTCTCGGACGTAGGTTCGAACCCTCGTCACGGCCCTTGTGGATTTGTTCATTTGATGCATCACGCTATTGTGATTTCTGTGTGTAATTTTAGCTTTATTTCGTTTTACTTAAAATTTATTTCGTTAAAAAATTTATTTATTTCGTTAAAATCGGCATATTTCCTTGACGAAATTAATAACGTTCTCTATATATTACAAATATTATTGTAAGAAAACATTTTACCATATTGTCAAACATATTGTGCAGTGGAATCACAATAGCTTGACAATACCCATGTTCTTGAGGTTATCTTGAGATGATTTCGGGGCTTAGCGTCCCCGCGGCCCGGTCCTTGACCAGCCATTCCTTTTGTTATACACCCCCAGGAAGCAGCCCGTAGCAGCTGTCTAACTCCCAGGTACCTATTTACTGCTAGGTAACAGGGGCATCAGGGTGAAAGAAACATTCTGCCCATTTGCCTCCGCCTCCACCGGGGATCGAACCCGGAACCTCAGGACTACGAATCCGAAGCGCTGCCCACCCAGCTGTCAGGCGCCCAGAATAACACACTTACAGAATAAAAGAATAACAGACGCAGAGAATCTCACATTACTACACACTCGTAAACTTAGTGAATTACAGACTTTCAGGCTTCTAATATTACAGACTGAAACATTCAGAATAACATTTTCCCATAAAAACATACTTAAACTCCCACATAACACCAAACTCACATTCTCAAAGGAACTCACACTCAAATAAATTACTCACAATCTCATAAAATAACACTTAAAATCACACATAATATTAGATTCACAATTTGGGTGAATTATAGAATCTCAGTCACAGCGTGACAGACTCACAATCTCGGAGAATAACAAACTCACAACCTATTATAAATTACATTTCTTAAATTTATAAATAAATCAACTCTCAGCGTCGGAGAATTACAAATTCACAATGTAACATAATTATAGACTCATGAAATAAAAACAGGAAAATTCCGAGAATAAAAGACTCACAAACTCACAAAATATCACACTCACACTCACACAGACTCACACACAAACGTATGGGATAACCGACACACTCACTCTCACAATATAAGGGACTCGGAAGTCAAGACAATACCTAACAACAAACTGCAACTTCTGAAAGAATTAAAACAGCTGATTTCACAAAAATATTTTGATTTATTTATCTTATCTGTAACACAATAGCAAAACTGTTAACACAATCTTCCAATCAACAATAGAAAACAGTATGTCATTCAAGGTGATATATTTCAAGTATATTACTGTTATATCAAGTATAGCATGTTATATTGACTGTCAGCTTGACAGGTGAGTATTGTTGCTGCTTGTGAAAGCCATTACAGTGATTGTCCCAGTATTTAGAAGGAAATCCCGCGTTTCTCTTGAAAACGGCATTGTTATATAAGCCTTGTTTGTGATTGTGTAAGGAATTGTTAAGACAGGATTGTCCACGAGTGAACCACGTGATGGATCACTTGAGGCCTATTCCTTCCCCCCGTCCCATCCCAAATCTTTATCCTGACCCTTCTAAGTGCATATGCTCGTAATGGCTTGACGCTTTCCCCTGATAAATCCCTCTCTCCCAAGTGTCTCCTTAACACGATATTAATGCTTTTATAACGCTCTTAGAATAACATACTCTAAGAGTAACGTAAGAGTTACATCATGAGGTTATCTTGAGATGATTTCGGGGTATAGCGTCCCCGCGGCCCGGTCCTCGACCAGGCCTTCTTTTTGTTACACATCCCCCAGGAAGCAGCTGTCTAACTCTCAGGTACCAATTTACTGCTAGGTAACAAGGGGCATCAGGGTGAAAGAAACATTATACCCATTTGTCTCCGCCTCCACCGGGGATTGAACCCGGATCCTCAGGACTACGAATCCGAAGCACTGTCCACTCAGCTGTCAGGCGGCTTACATAAACGTTAAAAAGTAACGTAAACAACGAATGTATTACTACTGAAGTTTTGTCACTAACCCTTGTTGCTTGTATGATTGTGTGAGCGTAAAGTCCCTTTGAAATACAGCCACTCAGCTAAAGTGCCGTCAGCACAAACACAGCTTCAAGCTCTAATATCACTGAGCCCTTAGTCAACTAAGTGTTAATGCTGCCCCTCTTGGAGAACTACTTTATATTCCTCTTATTGTATTAAAGTGAGGTGCGGTTTGTCGACGAGGACTGCCTCGCGGGACGACTCTCGACCCAGTGCATCCTGAACCTGGTCGCATTGTTCTCTTATAAGTTGAACCTGAACTGCCACCGCTGAAGGCGTCACCCATTGCAAAAGTGGTGACGTTGCTCGCACTGGCAGTCAGACTGAGGGTAAAAATACACAAGAGAAAATGATTGAGATTTATTAATAAACGAGCTTTACCCGGCCACGCGTTGCATCAGGGCCGGGTAAATTCCCCCGTCCCCTCGTCTTCCCCACCATTCCTCCCCCCGTCCCCTCGTACTCCAACCCATCCTCACAAATTTAATAAGTCAATATTGACTTATTAAATATGTGCATAGGTGACATACTTAACATAACAGTTTCCCTTGAAAATCTTCATAGAAAACACCGACCTTACCTAACCTTGTTAGTATGTTAAGACAAGCATCTTATTGCTTCGTAATTACAATTATTACCTAACCTATACCTATAATAGGTTAAGTAACAATTGTAATTACGAAGCTATAAGATGCTTATTTTAACATACTAACAAGGTTAGGTAAGGTCGGTGTTTTCTATGAAGATTTTCAAGGGAAACTATTATGTTAAGTATGTCACCTATACACGCAACAAATAAGTCAATATTGACTTATTGAATTTGCGAGGACGGGTTGCGTACTCGCCACCATTACCCCCTCCTCTGTACCCTCGTCTTCCCCACCATCCCCCACTCCCGTCCCCTCGTCCTCCCCACTATTCCCCAGTCCCTCGTCCGATGCATTCCCAAATGAACTGATGTTCAATTCGTTGAAATATAAGAAAAACAGTTAAAAAAACGAAATGAGAATAAACAATATGAAATGAAAATGAAAATAACAATAATAAACAATGAGAATAATAAACAAATAAATTATACTCACGAAATGAGCTGTATGATAAACAACACAGCTCAATACCAATGCAATGTCACACAAAATGATTAAATAAAAATAAATCGAAATCCATGAAAATTCAATTTATCAATGCAATTGGACACATTGAAAAGGAATCGTAACATATTTAGTATAGTGTGTGTTGCTATTACGTTCAACAACTGTTTTAAAAAAACATGTTTTTACCTGTTACAGGTGTGGCATCTATATAGTAGGTATATAAAAACACGCGCGTATTCGAATGAAACATTGTGTCAAAATTTAAAGGCAATTGGTTAAGAACTTTTGGAGATTACAATGTGTGTTGCTCTTACTTCCAACAGATGGCTCTGCTTTAAAAAAAAAAAAACTTTTTTCCTGCCACAGGTGAGGCATGTACATAGTGGGTATATAAAAACACGCGCCTATTCGAATGTAACGTTGTTTCAAAATTTGAAAGCACTCGGAAAAGAGGTTTCGAAGATTTCTCTCACATGAAAAACACAGTTTTTCAAGAAAAGCATGTTTTTTTTCCAGTCACAGATGTGGCATCTATATAGTATGTTTATAAAAACACGCTCGGATGCGAAAGGAACGGTGTGTGAAAATTTCAAAGCAATCGGCGTAGAACTTTCGAGATTAGCGATTTTGAACAAACGAACATTTACATTGATATTTATAGATATTTTTATTTATATAGATAATATTATGTTGCTACGAGTGTTTAGGTTATCATGAATCTCTGGTAATTATTAACAATGTTAAGAGTTCAGTATTAAATGGCGACAGAATATGAAATGAGCAGCAGAGACTGAAAATGAAAGTGAGTAAATTTGTTTTCATATGATAGATCTGGTGGAGCAAATGCTTCAAGACGCTTCGAGAAAATCCGTAGGAACCATAATGAGGATTTGAACCTATGCGTTGGGTGTTCCCTCATGGCACACACACACAACTGGGTCACGACATGGCCCAAATTCTCTACGTATTGTCTCATTGCTGCATCACGCTAGTGTGACTCCTCTGCGTGTAAGGTAAGGGTAAGGTAAAGTGGGAACCACACTATGTCAAGGCAAACGTCTCGTAATGAAAGGTACCGAGAGTGTCTTGGTTACAGTCTCAGTAGTGAGGACATAAAGTGTGGCTTAATTTACCTTATATGAGAAGACTTAAAGCCTGTAACCTGGCAGGATCATTAAGACAGCATTCCACCAAGCTTACACCATCCATGTATACTTCTATACCAACATGTGTTCAAGCTTAATACTTTTAGTGTATTTACAAAAGTCTTCTTCAATAAATGTCAGACACTCGGTGTATTAAGCCACCAAGAGACAGCAGACCAACGAGACATCTTACCACAAAAGCGACCCCGTTCGCTAACCATTCTCAACATGACAAGACAAAGCGAAGCACAGTGATTGGATTGTTTGCCTGGGGATTGTGGCCAGTAAACACCAGCTCTGTGAAGACCAGTGCCAATACCTCACAGTCTCAGTCTCCAATCCTACAAACTCACAAATCTCATTCGGGACTCCAGAAAGTGAACAATATCATGATCGATAACACTAAGAGAACCATATTGACGCCTCACCCTCACCCTCTCACCGACGACCAGTAAACATGGATCAAACCTGTAGTAACTCGTGACTGAACCACCCGTCCTCCTAATAGAATGTCGTATTTTGACGTATACTCCACCTAAGGCCAAAAATCGTCATACTAGAAAATAGCAGCGGCTCGCGAAACTGACATACGGTCCCATTTTCTGTTTTGGGTCCTCTGGTAGGTTAGAATAAGGCCACGTTAGTACGACAGTTTCCTGACGTTGGGGCACCTTAGGAGGGTAGGCTGGATTGAGGCACCGTGTACATAACATGCACTGTAGTCACCACCTTTGTCACCACTGGACCAGCGTCGCCACAGCTGGGGACGTCACTATGCCTCGTGGAAGGTGACGAAGAACACGCAGGTGAAACACCAGGTAACATTGATGAGGGAGTGTTGCCACGTCGCCAGCAACACCTGCCTCACACACGTCGCCAGCTCCAGCAACACCTGCCTCACACACGTCGCCAGCTCCAGCAACACCTGCCTCACACACGTCGCCAGCAACACATGCCTCACACACGTCGCCAGCAACACCTGCCTCACACACGTCGCCAGCTCCAGCAACACCTGCCTCACACACAGGAACCAGGAGCAACACTCCAGGTACTCTTGACAAGCTCAACCATCGTCAGAGGATTAACAACATTCAGAATCTGAAGCCATTAAACACTACAACACCTTTGAAAATATCAAATAAACATTTAAATTGCTCCCCATTGGTTAGATGAATGTAAATAGTAACAGATCCACAGAATAACAGACTCACAGAATAACATTCTCACAGAATAACAGACCCATAGGATAACAGACCCACAGAATAAGACCCATAGGATAACAGACCCACAGAATAACAGACTCACAGAATAACAGACTCGCAGAATAACATACTCACAGAATAACAGACCGACAGACTTGGTTAATTCCTGATCTCACACCACTTTGTACACATCAACTACCACATTTTGCGCCATATAAACATGAGACACGAGTACCTGCCACAGTTAGAGAAGCTCTCACCACTTTGTACACATCAACTAGCACATTTTGCGCCATATAAACATGAGACACGAGTACCTGCGACAGTTATAGAAGCTCTCACCACCAAACTAACCTTAACAATAACCTACTCTGGAGCTCTATCCAGCCAGTTGGTTAATTAATGCACATGCGAACGATTGGAAATATTTTACATGAGTGTATGTATAAGGTGGGAGCAGGGAGACTTAACTCCATACCTATCTAATCCTCTATGTATTCCTCTCTTCATTCTTACTTCCTTTCAACATTTATTTTGTTCGTCTAATATTTAATACAACTTTGCTACATTTTGTTTAAGGGCAGGAGAGGGTCGAGGGCCCAAGATCAATCATGCCTTTCTGGACACAAATTTTGATAAATGGGTCTCCATCCCGAGAGTTCCAAAACCCTTAATGGGTCCACAGCCCATTACCATATTAGTATTAGGGAGGTACTGTAGCAAACGTATACCAGAGTATTGGACATGCCAGCTTTAAGGATTAATGGGGTCCCCAGTCACCTAATAATACCTAATGGGTCACCAGCCCCAGTCACATAGAAACACCTAATGGGTCCCCAGCCCCAGTCACCTAGAAACACCTAATGGACCCCCAGTCACCTAGAAACACCTAATGGACCCCCAGTCACCTAGAAACACCTAATGGACCCCCAGTCACCTAGAAACACCTAATGGGACCCCAGCCCCAGTCACCTAGAAACACCTAATGGGTTCCCAGCCCCAGTCACCTAGAAACACCTAATGGGTCCCCAGCCCCAGTCACCTAGAAACACCTAATGGACCCCCAGTCACCTAGAAACACCTAATGGGACCCCAGCCCCAGTCACCTAGAAACACCTAATGGGTCCCCAGCCCCAGTCACCTAGAAACACCTAATGGGTCCCCAGCCCCAGTCACCTAGAAACACCTAATGGGTTCCCAGCCCCAGTCACCTAGAAACACCTAATGGGACCCCAGCCCCAGTCACCTAGAAACACCTAATGGACCCCCAGTCACCTAGAAACACCTAATGGGACCCCAGCCCCAGTCACCTAGAAACACCTAATGGGACCCCAGCCCCAGTCACCTAGAAACACCTAATGGGTCCCCAGCCCCAGTCACCTAGAAACACCTAATGGGACCCCAGCCCCAGTCACCTAGAAACACCTAATGGGTCCCCAGCCCCAGTCACCTAGAAACACCTAATGGGTCCCCAGCCCCAGTCACCTAGAAACACCTAATGGGTCCCCAGCCCCAGTCACCTAGAAACACCTAATGGGACCCCAGCCCCAGTCACCTAGAAACACCTAATGGGACCCCAGCCCCAGTCACCTAGAAACACCTAATGGGTCCCCAGCCCCAGTCACCTAGAAACACCTAATGGGTCACCAGCCCCAGTCACCTAGAAACACCTAATGGGTCCCCCAGCCCCAGTCACCTAGAAACACCTAATGGGTCACTAACCCCAGTCACCTAGAAACACCTAATGGGTCCCCAGCCCCAGTCACCTAGAAACACCTAATGGGTTCCCAGCCCTCTAAAACCCGTAATGGGACCCAATACCCGCATCTCTTAACCACAGAGACTACAAGTTTGATCTCACGCCCCAGTGAAGGGAGGCAGCGAGGCGACGCAGGTCCTCTACAAGTCCCACAAGGAAACAAAAGGTGTTTTTTTCCACTACGTCATTGATTTATCTTCTATAGTGGGCATAACTTGGCACTAAATCAGTGAGTAGATTATCAGCACATTGTCTAGACCACGCACTCATATCTTATTATATCCTAATACTTCATTTGCAATTAACTTGATTATATATATAAATTCCTTTCAATTTCCTGTCTAGTTATGTCAGTGGACGGCTTCAGAAATTGGCTGTTGCTAATTACGTCAGGTATGTTTGCTCCTCTTGTTGTAGTTTCGGTCTCTTCATTATGTTGTATCAGTTTACTTATTGGTTTATAAAACATTGGTAACGGGTATTCTGTTCCAGTCTCATATGCTATGAACTCTCTTCATAAAAGTTAAAATTATTTGCTTAAATATTTGTGCTGTAAGTCAACTCTCATTATAAAATAAAATATTTTATTAAATTTGGCCTCATTCATCAGATTTCTATCTTCTTTAATTTACTTACTTGGAAAATCTATGTTGCAAACACATTATTTCATTTGCTTTTTTTACCTAATGAAGTACTGGAGGTAAAATTGCTACAATATTAAGGTTATAGATGTCAAAGTCAATGATATTTTCCTCTTCGAAATAATTCATTTTTGTATATTATTTAATTGGCTTCAAAGGTTTCCTCGTTCATTATCCTCTAATTTAAATCTATTTCCATTTGACATGTGATATTTGTTTGACTTAATAATTCTTTCAATTCAAAGTGCTGGTGCTCAACTTGTGTACATTAATGTATAAATATTTGTTGGAGCTTGTCTGTTAATATTTTATTTTGTATATGAGCTCTATTATATTTTATATAAGAGCTCTATAAGCTCTTTATTATTTCTCGGGTTTTCTGAACCAAATTGTTTCGTTGATACGGGTGTTTATTTACTTTTGTTATATAAGTAACTGTATTTACTGTAATATTAATACATTATTAGTTATATACTGTTTCCAAATATCTTAAATCGTGTCTCTGTCTCTTTGTTTGAATAATGTTTGCAATATTATTGACTTTAGTCAATGTTTTCTCTAATTTCGTACAATTGACGTCCACTTGAATTCCAGTTATCTTTCAGTTATCCTTAAAATGTCTTCCACATGTATGTCAATTGATTTTCACTTGACTTCTATTTGAATTTCACTTGAATTCCTGCTTCCTTCCAATGAAAAACAGTTAAAATCAATTTTAATTGAATTTACCTGACTACCACCATATCTCTAGTGGCCTGGAAGAGGACCGCAAGCAGGTTGCTTGTCTGAGGCCTCCCATATATCTTTATGATTTTGTCAAGCTGAATGTTAAACTGAAGCAATGTTTTGGCATTTATGGCTTCGGCGGGTAGGCGGTTCCATGGGTTTATAACCTTATGGGTGAAAAGGCATCTTCTGTTTTCTGTCCTACATTGTGGCTTGTTGAGCTTAAAACCATTGTTCCTTGTTTGTGTTACATCTGATGGCAAAAATGGTCCGGATCAACATCATCCAAATTGTTCAGTATTTTAAAGATTGCGATGAGATCCGCCCTATCGTGTCT
This sequence comes from Procambarus virginalis, assembly GCA_020271785.1. NCBI lineage: Eukaryota > Metazoa > Arthropoda > Malacostraca > Decapoda > Cambaridae > Procambarus > Procambarus virginalis. The sequence goes on along the minus strand of WNGS01163744.1, from coordinate 51,897 downwards.
GGTTTGTGGTGTTGTTATCCCTGTGGCCCTCAACCATTCCTGGTACGTGAGATGACTTATCTCTGGGATGATTCTTGTCCCAAGGGTTTCAATTTTCTCCAAAGCATATATATCCTTGTGAAGATGAGGTCTCCATGCCTGGAAACAATAGTCCAAATTGGGGCGCATGATTAGTATTAGCCTTTGATTAGTATGCTGGAATAACTGTCTTATTTTGCTTGCAGACAAATTAGTGTTTAACTATCTCCAGAGTATTTTTATTTATGGCTCCCACTTATGGTACAACTTTTTGTGATTGGTATAGTCTCACTTTAAGGTCTTTTTCCTCATCAATCTGCTGCAAGGCAATGTTGTTGATTTGGTAGTTATGATGAGTGTTGTTATGTCCCACTTGCACGGTACTGCATTTGTCGATGTTGAAAATCATTTGCCAGTTTTCTGACCAATTGTGGAGGTCAAGAAGGCCTCTGTAACGCCTCAGTATCGTTGTCACTTCCTGTTTTACCATAAATCTTTGTGTCATCTGCAAATTTGATGATTGGGTGTATAATATTCTCATCTATGTCATTAATGTATGACAAAACAAAGGTTGGACACAAAATGGACCGTTCCAGCAAGCACCTTAGACGACCAGGCTATCTTGAGGTTATCTTGAAATGATTTCGGGGCGTTAGTGTCCCCGCGGCCCGGTCCTCGTCCAGGCCTCTACCCCCAGGAAGCAGCCCGTGACAGCTGATTAACACCCAGGTACCTATTTTGCTGCTAAGTAACAGAGGCATAGGGTGAAAGAAACTCTGCCCATTGTTTCTCACCGGCGCCCGGGATCGAACCCGGGACCACAGGATCACAAGTCCAGCGTGATGTCCGCTCGGCCGACCGGCTACGACATGGTCCAAACCAGGTATTGTTTTGTATTCACTCAAAAACAGGTAACCAGGATTGTGTGAAACCCTGGTTCGGTTTCAATGGAAGCCTCAGGAACCCTCATGGATTTGGTAGAATCCATGTTTGCAATCCTTTTGACCATGTCGTGGCCTAGCTGTCTAAGGCGTTTGAGAGTACCCAGAGCATACGTGCGAATCCTGATCACGGCTCCTACTGATCTTCTCATTCATACTTCACGTTAATGTGATTTCTTAATCTGTACAAGTATGTGATGGAGCGCGAAAAGATACGTGAATTCAGAGGCAATTCTCTAACAAATGTTCAAGACATGAGTAAATATTTAATTTAAAATGATCTGCTACCAGAAATCGTAGCCAAATATCCCCAGTTTGCTAACTGTAGGTAGTAACTGAGTAATTGTAACCTACCCACCGCTGCCCACTGGATGGGGGGGGGGGCGGTGTGCAGGACAAACATATTGTGACACTAGCTCTCCACATATGTCAGTTACTTATATTATAAACTATACTTGTGGTCGGTGTCAAGCCCATTGTTGATGTGACGACGTGCATTGAATTTTGTAACTAGCTCATCAAGATTGTAACTTGCTTAGGTAGATGAATTGTGGGATTCAGTTCCTGAGCCCATTATGTGCCTCTGTAATGCTTTCCACTACCCCCACTGGATGGGTATGGGGGTGCATAATAAATGAACTTACTTAAAACTAGTCACAATCATCTAGTCTGTGCTTGTGGGTCTGTTCCTAACACAACCAATTGCTAGTATGTACTTACATCCCTTCTGTAGCAACTGACATGTATAAAAAACATTCAGTTTCTGAATTAGTCTCCTTAACAGCCCACTTAGGCAACCTTCACACCGTACCCGAAACCAACCAACAACAGTTGCCAAGATCAAAGTTACCTATATACTATTTGGCTAGCAGAGGCATCAGGTGAAAATTATATGAGTGCCCAAGAGAGCGTCGAACCAGGGTCCTTTCAGATACGAACCAACTGTATTGGTTTACAGAAAGCCCCAAATCTGATACATTACCATTCATCTCGCCAATAACATAGGCCTAGCTGCTCAACTTATATGACAATATACTTTAGTGGAACCAAGTCATTTTGTTTGTAATTTTAAGCCATCAACAATTAAGCTTTGCTAACTAAGGCTACTCTTTCAACATGTAATGAACCGGTTCTTAATTCTTGAGAACCAAGGCAGCGGACCCGCCTTGGTTCTGGAGTCACTGCCCCCCCCCCCACACCCCCAACACCCCCCCCCCACACCCTCAGCATCATAGGCTTCCATGGCTGCTCTCTGAATAAGAGATAACGGAAGCCTTATATATCGTTTGGCAGCATTCACTATGGCGGACGATGACGCCAGAAGCTGACAGTCACTGTCAGCGCCTCACCTGCTCCAGAATTATTTACCAGGGAACGACAGTGCTTTTGTAGTGCTTTTGTAGTAGAGCTTTTATAGTAGCGCGTGGTTTTGTAGTAGCTCGTGGTTTTGTAGTAGCTCGTGGTTTTGTAGTAGCGCGTGGTTTTGTAGTAGCTCGTGGTTTTGTAGTAGCGCGTGGTTTTATAGTAGCGCGTGGTTTTATAGTAGCTCGTGGTTTTGTAGTAGCTCGTGGTTTTGTAGTAGCTCGTGGTTTTGTAGTAGCTCGTGGTTTTGTAGTAGCTCGTGGTTTTGTAGTAGCGCGTGGTTTTGTAGTAGCGCGTGGTTTTGTAGTAGCTCGTGGTTTTGTAGTAGCGCGTGGTTTTGTAGTAGCGCGTGGTTTTGTAGTAGCTCGTGGTTTTGTAGTAGCTCGTGGTTTTATAGTAGCTCGTGGTTTTGTAGTAGCTCGTGGTTTTATAGTAGCGCGTGGTTTTGTAGTAGCTCGTGGTTTTGTAGTAGCTCGTGGTTTTGTAGTAGCTCGTGGTTTTGTAGTAGCGCGTGGTTTTGTAGTAGCTCGTGGTTTTGTAGTAGCTCGTGGTTTTGTAGTAGCTCGTGGTTTTATAGTAGCGCGTGGTTTGTAGTAGCTCGTGGTTTTATAGTAGCGCGTGGTTTTGTAGTAGCTCGTGGTTTTATAGTAGCGCGTGGTTTTGTAGTAGCTCGTGGTTTTGTAGTAGCTCGTGGTTTTGTAGTAGCTCGTGGTTTTATAGTAGCGCGTGGTTTTGTAGTAGCTCGTGGTTTTATAGTAGCGCGTGGTTTTGTAGTAGCTCGTGGTTAGCG
>WNGS01163744.1:23029-43352 GCA_020271785.1 Procambarus virginalis | reverse complement strand
TAATTCTCTCATCAATGTATCTTAATTAAGAGTAAACTTTGATTGGCATCAAAATAATGGATCATCAGATACAAATGCAAAACTGATGTCTATAAATATCTCATATACCTATCATCATATGTAATTCTCTCTTTTTTGTTAAGATAAATTGGGAAATAAATGGAATTCACAGGTGTTGTTTAAGGCACTATGGGTAAGGCTTTTTATTTTTCACTTTAAAATTTGCTCTACATATTATTTCCTTCCTATTGACAAAGGTTATTTCAAATGCCCAAAAATGTTGACCATCACAATAGTCACCAAAATTGTTTGCTGCTCACCAATTAATACATGGTTCCCAACATTAATAATACTAATATCATGGTGTATTTCACCATTAAGCTTTAAATTTGTATATCAACTACAATTTTAACTTGTGTTCAAAACTTCACAGGAGTATATTATCTGCTCAGCGCCTGTGAACACTGAGCAGCGCCTATTGTACAGCAGTTGCTAGTTGACGACTTGTCTAGTTAATTTTTTGTTTTGTTTTTGTTAATTAGTAACGTTTCCTATTTAGTTTAATTTCTACTCTACGTACTATATCGAGTGAGGTCCGTTACACTTGTGAACATTACTTTATATTAATGAGTGCGTTATCTCTGTAGTTAGCATTTTTAGTGAGACACGGGTGGGAAATTTACCTTAGAGCCAGTTCCTGGATCCTCGTCTAGTGGCCTCGACGAAGGACAGGAAGCCGGCGTAATTGTCCACGGTCCCCCATATGCCTTGGTGATCTTTTCCAGGAGTATGTTTAAAAGTTAACACAGTTTTGGCATTTAGGGCTTGGGCGGGTAGGGTGGTTCCCTGGGTTTATAATCCTGTATGTATATGATGCATATTAACTATACTCAATTGCAGTATATCTGTATATATGTCAGAATAAGCAGATTAATTGCAGTCAAGTGTCTAATTCGAAAGCCAATGCAACTTTGCAGCTGCAATGCTTGCAATAACAAGTTAATATTGATGCCTAAGTGCGCTCAGGATGTTTCACATTTGGTTAAATTAAGACTATTTGAAGTTAAAAAAAAAGTGTAAAAGACTGTTTTTGAAAAACTAGATGAGTTGGATGAGACATTATGATGTTAGGAATGTTTATATTACATATGAGGATAAAGGAAATTGCAGAAATTACGACTCGTAATGGAACGTCAAAAAGTGACCAATGAGGTGCATGAAGCCGCTGGTATTTAAGGCAGCGGACGCCAGCAATGGTTTGTTGCCAGATATTTTGGGTTTATGTTGACAAAACAAAATTTCGTGTTGAGATGATGTGAAGGTCGAGAGTATTTTGCTGGCTGGGGGACAGCACCTGGCTTCTCGGCGGGTGTGGGGAATGACAGGTGTTGATGACAGGTGTGGGTGAAAGGTGAGGGATGACAGACGTGGCTCTCCGCTATGGAAAGTCCATACCATACGCCTACTGATTTGTGATTCCGTGTTAATAAAAACGGTCCGGCTGCCATACAGGGTGAGATCACGTCTTGATAGCAATATACAAATGTGCTGTGTGCAGGTTAATGATCAAAGTAACACAGTATATAAACAACAGGTCAAAGCAGTAACTCTAAAACCAAAATTATATAATAATTACTTGTACTTGAAATACTTTCTCAAAGTCACAGTTCCACTTAAATACTCGACAGTTGGCACAAGACACTCTAATATAACAAACTCACTTAATATAATCTGTGAACAAAATATTAACTGTTAATAAAGCGGATAATGGCTATAAGCAATTGGCTACCAATGAAATATTTAGTTATAATAATTACTGTTAAATATAAGTAAATTTTCACCTCAAGAATTGCTTCTCTAAGAAAATGAACCAGGGGACATTGGTACTTAAGTGTAACTAGCGTATACTACCCAGTGTAACAACCTGCAGGACCGCGTTCAATCCCCGGACTGTCCCAAGTGGTTGGACACCATTCACTCCTGCCGTCCTATCCCAAATCCTTATCCTGACCCCTAAAAAGTGCTATATAGTCGTCATGGCGTTGGTGTAACAGTTGCAACTGAGGACCCGCACACCTGTGTCCCACACATGACCACACACCTGCGTCCCACACACATGTCCCATACATGACATGACTGTCACAAAGAACTTGGCACAGTGTTGTCACGTCTCATACACACAAATACACCCTCAGAATCTATTCAGACATTAACGCTCTCAGCTGGCTAACACCTACAACTAACAACACATCTGGAGGTTATACGTCGTGCAGGGATGAAGCTGTTTCATCTGGAGGTTAGGAAGCGAGCGTCAGGGTAGGAATTCCTTGTAGAGCTTACCTGTAAGGGTTCTCAAAATTGTTGCCTATTGTAATTAAATAATTAAATAGCAACATTTTGAGGATCTAGACAAACTATGGATGGTGGAGGCCCTATTATGGTCATAACTCACATACATTAACATCCATTAACTTCCATTAACATTTATTAACATCCATTTAACATCCATAAAATTGTATTCACATCAATATAACTATTAATCACTATCACTTTCTCTATACATGGCCTTTGAAATGATGTTTTTTTTCCATAATTTCTAAGGTAGTTTATGTGCGTCCTGATTGACCAAACTACACATCAGGAAGTGGAGAAACGTCGACGTGTCGGTCCGTTCTGGACCATTATCAAGTCGTGTCGGTCCACGACGGACCGACACGTCGTCGTCTCATCATCTTTTGTGTGTGGTTTGGTCACCATATCTTCAGCTCCGTTATAGTGACTCATCATCAGCTTACTGATGATGAACCTACTGACGATGGACTCCCCCTCCAGGTGTGTTACCTACCTGGAGAAGGCTTAAGAAGCTGTGATAGTGGTCATGTGTCGCCTCCTCCAGGTGTGTTACCTACCTGGAGAAGGCTTAAGAAGCTGTGGTAGTGGTCATGTGTCGCCTCCTCCAGGTGTGTTACCTACCTGGAGAAGGCTTAAGAAGCTGTGATAGTGGTCATGTGTTGCCTCCTCCAGGTGTATTACCTACCCGGAGAAGGTTTAAGAAGCTGTGATAGTGGCCATGTGTCGCCTCCTCCAGGTGTATTACCTACCCGGAGAAGGTTTAAGAAGCTGTGATAGTGGCCATGTGTCGCCTCCTCCAGGTGTGTTACCTACCTGGAGAAGGCTTAAGAAGCTGTGATAGTGGTCATGTGTCGCCTCCTCCAGGTGTATTACCTACCCGGAGAAGGTTTAAGAAGCTGTGATAGTGGCCATGTGTCGCCTCCTCCAGGTGTGTTACCTACCTGGAGAAGGCTTAAGAAGCTGTGATAGTGGTCATGTGTCGCCTCCTCCAGGTGTGTTACCTACCTGGAGAAGGCTTAAGAAGCTGTGATAGTGGTCATGTGTCGCCTCCTCCAGGTGTATTACCTACCCGGAGAAGGTTTAAGAAGCTGTGATAGTGGCCATGTGTCGCCTCCTCCAGGTGTGTTACCTACCTGGAGAAGGCTTAAGAAGCTGTGATAGTGGTCATGTGTCGCCTCCTCCAGGTGTGTTACCTACCTGGAGAAGGCTTAAGAAGCTGTGATAGTGGTCATGTGTCGCCTCCTCCAGGTGTGTTACCTACCTGGAAAGGCTTAAGAAGCTGTGATAGTGGTCATGTGTCGCCTCCGAGAAAGCTTCCCTCTGGGACTGAATCTTGAATAAAGAGGAACAATCTTGAGCTGTAACGGTGGTCTCCTTGGCCAGGTAAGTCTATGTACACCATTGGTCTTGGTGACCTCCAGGGAGGTAGTCCCAGACAACGTGGAGGCTCACATCCCCAAGGTCCCGGGTTCGATGCTCGTTTAGGCCACATTGTCTTTCACCTGCTGCCTCTCCTGACCTTGTTCTCGGATCGATCAAAAGGCAACGATAATTAAAAAATAAATAATAACTGGAAATTATTTATTAAACTTGCAGCTAATATTATTATTATTCGAAGATTTATTTTAGTAATTGAGTCAAATATTGTAGCCTTGAACTACGTCCAGACACTATTAAGTTGGCGGAGAGTCGAACTTGTGTGCCTAAATATTTGACAGGATATCCACTGAGCCACCTCGTCTAATATAATAATTTTTGTGTCCGTCTGCTCAAAGGTCGGGCTGTTTGAGTTCTTCCTCTGAGTTAAACATTCTTTTCACCTTAATTGAATGAGTGTAATTTTATTGCAACTTTTCAGCACTTCTGATAACTTGCATTAAGACCAATAGACTGATTTTTAGTACTTGGTAAAGAAACGCACAAAAAACGCGTAAAGAAACTAAAAAAGAAATGCGTAAAGAAACTCACAAAGAAACGCGTAAAGAAACTCACAAAGAAACGTGTAAAGAAACTCACAAAGAAACACGTTAAGAAACTAAAAGAGAAACGCACTAAAGAAACTCACAAAGGACCGAACAATGACATGCTCATAAAGGCCACAATGAAAGTGAAGACTAAGGACTGGAGACTGTCACTGTTCCTGGTGGCTGTAGCACCGGATTCATATTTTGTACAAAGGTATAAATTTTCATTCCAGTAATTTAAGTGCAACAGAGAAGAGAGAGAGAGAGAGAGGACAGACAGACACTACCACTTTTTTAACATTTTCTTTGTCAAAGTTGCCCTGATGCAACATACATGCATGCAAGACACACACATGTATCCAGTTGTGTTTTTACATATGTATACCCATTTTGGTCAAACAATTGTGTGTTCTGCACTTTTAGTCAATGACAAAGCACTACTACACTAAGTACACTACACAAACCACCCGCTACTACAAAACCACGCGCTACTACAAAACCACGAGCTACTACAAAACCACGAGCTACTACAAAACCACGAGCTACTACAAAACCACGAGCTACTACAAAACCACGAGCTACTACAAAACCACGAGCTACTACAAAACCACGAGCTACTACAAAACCACGAGCTACTACAAAACCACGCGCTACTACAAAACCACGAGCTACTACAAAACCACGAGCTACTACAAAACCACGAGCTACTACAAAAGCTCTACTACAAAAGCACTACAAAAGCACTGTCGTTCCCTGGTAAATAATTTTGGAGCAGGTGAGGCGCTGACAGCAACTGTCAGCTTCTGGCGTCAGCGTCCGCCATAGTGAATGCTGCCAAACGATATATAAGGCTTCCGTTATCTCTTATTCAGAGAGCAGCCATGGAAGCCTATGATGCTGAGGGTGTGGGGGGTGTGGGGGGCGGGGGGGTGTTGGGGGTGTGGGGGGGGGGGGGGCAGTGACTCCAGAACCAAGGCGGGTGTCCGCTGCCTTGGTTCTCAAGAATTAAGAACCGGTTCATTACATGTTGAAAGAGTAGCCTTAGTTAGCAAAGCTTAATTGTTGATGGCTTAAAATTACAAACAAAATGACTTGGTTCCACAAAAGTATATTATCATATAAGTTGAGCAGCTAGGCCTATGTTATTGGAGAGATGAATGGTAATGTAACAGATTTGGGGCTTTCTGTAAACCAATACAGTTGGTTCGTAACTGAAAGGACCCTGGTTCGACGCTCTCTTGGGCACTCATATAATTTTCACCTGATGCCTCTGCTAGCCAAATAGTATATAGGTAACTTTGATCTTGGCAACTGTTGTTGGTTGGTTTCGGGTACGGTGTGAAGGTTGCCTAAGTGGGCTGTTAAGGAGACTAATTCAGAAACTGAATGTTTTTTATACATGTCAGTTGTTACAGAAGGGATGTAAGTACATACTAGCAATTGGTTGTGTTAGGAACAGACCCACAAGCACAGACTAGATGATTGTGACTAGTTTTAAGTAAGTTCATTTATTATGCACCCCCATACCCATCCAGTGGGGGTAGTGGAAAGCATTACAGAGGGACATAATGGGCTCAGGGACTGAATCCCACAATTCATCTAGCTAAGCAAGTTAAACTTGATGAGCTAGTTACAAAATTCAATGCACGTCGTCACATCAACAATGGGCTTGACACCGACCACAAGTATAGTTATAATATAAGTAACTGACATATGTGGAGAGCTAGTGTCACAATATGTTTGTCCTGCACACCGCCCCCCCCCCCCCCCATCCAGTGGGCAGCGGTGGATAGGTTACAATTACTCAGTTACTACCTACAGTTAGCAAACTGGGGATATTTGGCTACGATTTCTGGTAGCAGATCATTTTAAATTAAATATTTACTCATGTCTTGAACATTTGTTAGAGAATTGTCTCTGAATTCAAGTATCTTTTCGCGCTCCATCACATACTTGTACAGATTAAGAAATCACATTAACGTGAAGTATGAATGAGAAGATCAGTAGGAGCCGTGATCAGGATTCGCACGTATGCTCTGGGTACTCTCAAGCAAACGCCTTAGACAGCTAGGCCACGACATGGTCAAAAGGATTGCAAACATGGATTCTACTAAATCCATGAGGGTTCCTGAGGCTTCCATTGAAACCGAACCAGGGTTTCACACAATCCTGGTTACCTGTTTTTGAGTGAATACAAAACAATACCTGGTTTGGACCATGTCGTAGCCGGTCGGCCGAGCGGACAGCACCCTGGACTTGTGATCCTGTGGTCCCGGGTTCGATCCCGGGCGCCGGCGAGAAACAATGGGCAGAGTTTCTTTCACCCTATGCTTCTGTTACTTAGCAGTAAAATAGGTACCTGGGTGTTAATCAGCTGTCACGGGCTGCTTCCTGGGGGTGGAGGCCTGGACGAGGACCGGGTCGCGGGGACACTAAAGCCCCGAAATCATCTCAAGATAACCTCAAGATAGCCTGGTCGTCTAAGGTGCTTTCTGGAACGGTCCATTTTGTGTCCAACTTTTGTTTTGTCATACATTAATGACATAGATGAGAATATTATACACCCAGTCATCAAATATGCAGATGACGCAAATATTTATGATAAAACAGGAAGTGACAACGATACTGAGGCGTTACAGAGGCCTTCTTGACCTCCACAATTGGTCAGAAAACTGGCAAATGATTTTCAACATCGACAAATGCAGTACCGTGCAAGTGGGACATAACAACACTCATCATAACTACCAAATCAGCAACATTGTCTTGCAGCAGATTGATGAGGAAAAAGACCTTAAAGTCAGACTATACCAATCACAAAAAGTTGTACCATAAGTGGGAGCCATAAATAAAAATACTCTGGAGATAGTCAAACACTAATTTGTCAGCAAGCAAAATAAGAGTTATTCCAGCATACTAATCACAGGTGCGCCCCAATTTGGACTATTTTTCCAGGCATGGAGACCTCATCTTCACAAGGATATATATGCTTTGGAGAAAATTGAACCCCTTGGGACAAGAATCATGCCAGAGATAAGTCATCTCACGTCCCAGGAACGGTTGAGGGCCACAGGGTGAACAACACCACAAACCAGACATGACACGGCGGATCTCATCGCAACCTTTAAAATACTGAACAATTTGGATGATGTTGATCCGGACCATTTTTACCATCAGATGTAACACAAACAAGGAACAATGGTTTTAAGCTCAACAAGCCACAATGTAGGACAGAAAAAAAGATGCCTTTTCACCCATAAGGTTATAAACCCATGGAACCGCCTACCGCCGAAGCCATAAATGCCAAAACATTGCTTCAGTTTAACATTCAGCTTGACAAAATCATAAAGATATATGGGAGGCCTCAGACAAGCAACCTGCTTGCGGTCCTCTTCCAGGCCACTAGAGATATGGTTTTAGTCAGGTAAATTCAATTAAAATTGATTTTAACTGTTTTTCATTGGAAGGAAGCAGGAATTCAAGTGGAATTCAAATAGAAGTCAAGTGAAAATCAATTGACATACATGTGGAAGACATTTTAAGGATAACTGAAAGATAACTCGAATTCAAGTGGACGTCAATTGTACGAAATTAGAGAAAACATTGACTAAAGTCAATAATATTGCAAACATTATTCAGACAAAGAGACAGAGACACGATTTAAGATATTTGGAAACAGTACATAACTAATAATATATTAATATTACAGTAAATACAGTTACTTATATAACAGTAAATAACACACCCGTATCAACGAAACAATTTGGTTCAGAAAACCCGAGAAATAATAAAGAGCTTATAGAGCTCTTATAAAAAAATATAATAGAGCTCATATATAAAATAAATATTAACAGACAAGCTCCAACAAATATTTATACATTAATGTACACGAGTTGAGCACCAGCACTTTGAATTGAAAGAATTATTAAGTCAAACAAATATCATTTGTCAAATGGAAATAAATTTAAATTAGAGGATAATGAACGAGGAAACCTTTGAAGCCAATTAAATAATATACAAAAATGAGTTATTTCGAAGAGGAAAATATCATTGACTTTGACATCTATAACCTTAATATTGTAGCAATTTTACCTCCAGTACTTCATTAGGTAAAAAAAAGCAAAAAATAATGTGTTTGCAACATAGATTTTCCAAGTAAGTAAATTAAAGAAGATAGAAATATGATGAATGAGGCCAAATTTAATAAAATATTTATTTTATAATGAGAGTTGACTTACAGCACAAATATTTAAGCAAATAATTTTAACTTTTATGAAGAGAATTCATAGCATATGAGACTGGAACAGAATACCCGTTACCAATGTTTTATAAACCAATAAGTAAACTGATACAACATAATGAAGAGACCGAAACTACAATAAGAGGAGCAAACATACCTGACGTAATTAGCAACAGCCAATTTCTGAAGCCGTCCACTGACATAACTAGATAGGAAATTGAAAGGAATTTATATATATAATCAAGTTAATTGCAAATGAAGTATTAGGATATAATAAAATATGAGTGCGTGGTCTAGACAATGTGCTGATAATCTACTCACTGATTTAGTGCCAAGTTATGCCCACTATAGAAGATAAATCAATGACGTAGTGGAAAAAACCACCTTTTGTTCCCTGTGGGACTTGTAGAGGACCTGCGTCGCCTCGCTGCCTCCCTTCACTGGGGCGTGAGATCAAACTTGTAGTCTCTGTGGTTAAGAGATGCGGGTATTGGGTCCCATTATGGGTTTTAGAGGGCTGGGAACCCATTAGGTGTTTCTAGGTGACTGGGGCTGGGGACCCATTAGGTGTTTCTAGGTGGCTGGGGACCCATTAGGTGTTTCTAGGTGACTGGGGCTGGGGACCCATTAGGTGTTTCTAGGTGACTGGGGCCGGGGACCCATTAGGTGTTTCTAGGTGACTGGGGCTGGGGTCCCATTAGGTGTTTCCTAGGTGACTGGGGCTGGGGACCCATTAGGTGTTTCTAGGTGACTGGGGCTGGGGACCCATTAGGTGTTTCTAGGTGACTGGGGCTGGGGTCCCATTAGGTGTTTCTAGGTGACTGGGGCAGGGGACCCATTAGGTGTTTCTAGGTGACTGGGGCTGGGGTCCCATTAGGTGTTTCTAGGTGACTGGGGCTGGGGACCCATTAGGTGTTTCTAGGTGACTGGGGCTGGGGACCCATTAGGTGTTTCTAGGTGACTGGGGCTGGGGACCCATTAGGTGTTTCTAGGTGACTGGGGCTGGGGTCCCATTAGGTGTTTCTAGGTGACTGGGGCTGGGGTCCCATTAGGTGTTTCTAGGTGACTGGGGCTGGGGACCCATTAGGTATTATTAGGTGACTGGGGACCCCATTAATCCTTAAGCTGGCTTGTTCAATAGTCTGGTATACGTTTGCGACAGTACCTCCCTAATACTAATATGGTAATGGGCTGTGGACCCATTAAGAGTTTTCGAACTCTCGGATGGAGACCTATTATCAAAATTTGTGTCCAGAAGGCATGATTGATCATGGGCCCTCGACCCTCTCCTGCCCTTAAACAATATGTAGCAAAGTTGTATTAAATATTAGACGAGCAAAATAAATGTTGAAAGGAAGTAAGAATGAAGAGAGGAATACATAGAGGATTAGATAGGTATGGAGTTAAGTCTCCCTGCTCCCACCTCATACATACACTCATATAAATATTTCCAATCGTTCGCATGTGCATTATTAACCAACTGGCTGGATAGAGCTCCAGAGTAGGTTATTGTTAAGGTTAGTTTGGTGGTGAGAGGTTCTCTAACTGTGGCAGGTACTCGTGTCTCATGTTTATATGGCGCAAGATGTGGTAGTTGATGTGTACAAAGTGGTGAGAGCTTCTCTAACTGTCGCAGGTACTCGTGTTTCATGTTTATATAGCGCAAAATGTGGAAGTTGATGTGTACAAGTGGTGACAGCTTCTCTAACTGTCGCAGGTACTCGTGTCTCATGTTTATATGGCGCAAAATGTGGTAGTTGATGTGTACAAAGTGGTGACAGCTTCTCTAACTGTCGCAGGTACTCGTGTCTCATGTTTATATGGCGCAAAATGTGGTAGTTGATGTGTACAAAGCGGTGTGACCTTAAGCAAGTCTGTCGGTCTGTTATTGTGTGAGTCTGTTATTGTGTGAGTCTGTTATTCTGTGAGAATGTTATTCTGTGAGTCTGTTATTGTGTGAGTATGTTATTGTGTGAGTCTGTTATTGTGTGAGTCTGTTATTGTGTGAGTCTGTTATTCTGTGAGTCTGTTATTCTGTGAGTCTGTTATTCTGTGAGTCTGTTATTCTGTGAGTCTGTTATTCTGTGAGTCTGTTATTCTGTGAGTCTGTTATTCTGTGAGTCTGTTATTCTGTGAATCTGTTATTCTGTGAGAATGTTATTCTGTGAGTCTGTTATTCTGTGAGAATGTTATTCTGTGAGTCTGTTATTCTGTGAGAATATTATTCTGTGAGTCTGTTATTGTGTGAGTCTGTTATTGTGTGAGTCTGTTATTGTGTGAGTCTGTTATTCTGTGAGTCTGTTATTCTGTGAGTCTGTTATTCTGTGAGTCTGTTATTCTGTGAGTCTGTTATTCTGTGAGTCTGTTATTCTGTGAATCTGTTATTCTGTGAGAATGTTATTCTGTGAGTCTGTTATTCTGTGAGAATGTTATTCTGTGAGTCTGTTATTCTGTGAGATATTATTCTGTGAGTCTGTTATTCTGTGAGAATGTTATTCTGTGAGTCTGTTATTCTGTGAGAATGTTATTTTGTGAGTCTGTTATTCTGTGAGAATGTTATTCTGTGAGTCTGTTATTCTGTGAGTCTGTTATTCTGTGAGAATGTTATTCTGTGAGTCTGTTATTCTGTGAGAATGTTATTCTGTGAGTCTGTTATTCTGTGGGTCTGTTATTCTGTGAGTCTGTTATTCTGTGAGAATGTTATTCTGTGAGTCTGTTATTCTGTGAGAATGTTATTCTGTGAGTCTGTTATTCTGTGAGAATGTTATTCTGTGAGTCTGTTATTCTGTGAGAATTTTATTCTGTGAGTCTGTTGTTCTGTGAGTCTGTTGTTCTGTGAGTCTGTTATTCTGTGAGTCTGTTATTCTGTGAGTCTGTTATTCTGTGAGTCTGTTATTCTGTGGGTCTGTTATTCTGTGAGTCTGTTATTCTGTGAGTCTGTTATTCTGTGAGAATGTTATTCTGTGAGTCTGTTATTCTGTGAGAATATTATTCTGTGAGTCTGTTATTCTGTGAGAATGTTATTCTGTGAGTCTGTTATTCTGTGAGTCTGTTATTCTGTGAGAATGTTATTCTGTGAGTCTGTTATTCTGTGAGAATGTTATTCTGTGAGTCTGTTATTCTGTGAGAATTTTATTCTGTGAGAATGTTATTCTGTGAGTCTGTTATTCTGTGAGAATGTTATTCTGTGAGTCTGTTATTCTGTGAGAATTTTATTCTGTGAGTCTGTTGTTCTGTGAGTCTGTTGTTCTGTGAGTCTGTTATTCTGTGAGTCTGTTATTCTGTGGGTCTGTTATTCTGTGAGTCTGTTATTCTGTGAGTCTGTTATTCTGTGAGAATGTTATTCTGTGGGTCTGTTATTCTGTGAGAATGTTATTCTGTGAGTCTGTTATTCTGTGAGAATGTTATTCTGTGAGTCTGTTGTTCTGTGAGTCTGTTGTTCTGTGAGTCTGTTATTCTGTGAGAATGTTATTCTGTGGGTCTGTTATTCTGTAAGTCTGTTATTCTGTGAGTCTGTTATTCTGTGAGAATGTTATTCTGTGAGTCTGTTACTATTTACATTCATCTAACCAATGGGGAGCAATTTAAATTTTTATTTAATCATTTCAAAGGTGTTGTAGTGTTTAATGGCTTCAGATTCTGAATGTTGTTAATCATCTGACGATGGTTGAGGTTGTCAAGAGTACCTGGAGTGTTGCTCCTGGTGCCTGTGTGTGTGAGGCAGGTGTTGCTGGCGACGTGTGTGAGGCAGGTGTTGCTGGAGCTGGCGACGTGTGTGAGGCAGGTGTTGCTGGAGCTGGCGACGTGTGTGAGGCAGGTGTTGCTGGAGCTGGCGACGTGTGTGAGGCAGGTGTTGCTGGTGTTGCTGGCGACGTGTGTGAGGCAGGTGTTGCTGGAGCTGGCGACGTGTGTGAGGCAGGTGTTGCTGGAGCTGGCGACGTGTGTGAGGCAGGTGTTGCTGGAGCTGGCGACGTGTGTGAGGCAGGTGTTGCTGGAGCTGGCGACGTGTGTGAGGCAGGTGTTGCTGGAGCTGGCGACGTGTGTGAGGCAGGTGTTGCTGGAGCTGGCGACGTGTGTGAGGCAGGTGTTGCTGGAGCTGTCGACGTGTGTGAGGCAGGTGTTGCTGGAGCTGGCGACGTGTGTGAGGCAGGTGTTGCTGGAGCTGGCGACGTGTGTGAGGCAGGTGTTGCTGGAGCTGGCGACGTGTGTGAGGCAGGTGTTGCTGGAGCTGGCGACGTGTGTGAGGCAGGTGTTGCTGGCGACGTGGCAACACTCCCTCATCAGTGTTACCTGGTGTTTCACCTGCGTGTTCTTCGTCACCTTCCACGAGGCCTAGTGACGCCCCCAGTTGTGGCGACGCTGGTCCAGTGGTGACAAAGGTGGTGACTACAGTGCATGTCATGTTCACGGTGCCTCAATCCAGCCTACCCTCCTAAGGTGCCCCAACGGCAGGAAACTGTCGTGCTAACGTGGCCTTATCCTAACCTACCAGAGGACCCAAAACAGAAAACGGGACAGTATGTCAGTTTCGCGAACCGCTGCTATTTTCTAGTATGACGATTTTTGGCCTTAGGCGGAGTATACGTCAAAATGCGACGTGCTATTAGGAGGACGGGTGGTTCAGTCACGAGTTACTACAGGTTTGATCCATGTTTACTGCTCGTCGGTGAGAGGGTGAGGCGTCAATATGGTTCTCTAAGTGTTATCGTTCATGATATTGTTCACTTTCTGGAGTCCCGAATGAGATTTGTGAGTTTGTAGGATTGGAGACTGAGACTGTAAGGTACTGGCACTGGTCTTCACAGAGCTGGTGTTTACTGGCCACAATCCCCAGGCAAACAATCCAATCACTGAGCCTCGCTTATCTTGTCGTGTTGAGAATGGATAACGAACGAGGTCGCTTTTGTGGTAAGATGTCTCGTTGATCTGCTGTCTCTTGGTGGCTTAATACACCGAGCCCCTGACATTTATTGAAGAAGACTTTTGTAAATACACTAAAAGTATTAAGCTTGAAAACTTGTTGGTATAGAAGTATACATGGATGGTGTAAGCTTGGTGGAATGCTGTCTTAATGATCCTGCCAGGTTACAGGCTTTAAGTCTTCTCATATAAGGTAAATTAAGCCATGCTTTATGTCCTCACTACTGAGACTGTAACCAAGACACTCTCGCTACCTTTCCTTACGAGACGTTTGCCTTAACATAGTGTGATACCCACTTTACCTTACCCTTACCTTACACGGAGAGGCGTCACACTAGCGTGATGCAGCAGTGAGACAATACGTACAGAATTTGGGCCATGTCGTGACCCAGTTGTCTGTTTGTGTGTGCCATGAGGGAACACCCAACGCATAGGTTCGAATCCTCATTACGGCTCCAACGGATTTTCTCGAAGCATCTCGAAGCACTTGCTCCACCAGATCTATCATATGAAAACAAATTAACTCACTTTCATTTTCAGTCTCTGCTGCTCATATCATATTCTGTCACCATTTAATACTGAGCTCTTAACATTGTTAGTAATTGCCAGAGATTCATGATAATCTAAACACTCGTAGTAACAGAATATTATCTATATAAATAAAATTATCTATAAATAACAATGTAAATGTTCGTTTGTTCAAAATCGCAACTTTCGAGAACTAATCTCGAAAATATCTTCACCGATTGCTTTTAAATTTTCACACACCGTTCCATTTGCATCTGAGCGTGTTTTTTTATAAACATACTATATAGATGTCACATCTGTGACGGTAAAAAACATGCTTTTCTTGAAAAACTGTTTTTCACGTGAGGGAAATCTTCGAAACCTCTTTACCGATTGCTTTCAAATTTTGAAACCACGTTACATTCGAATAGGCGCGTGTTTTTATATACCCACTATGTACATGCCTCAACTGTGGCAGGAAAAAACAGTTTTTGTTTTTAAAGCAGAGCCATCTGTTGGACGTGAGAGCAACACACATTGTAATCTCCAAAAATTCTTAACCAATTGCCTTTAAATTTTGACACAATGTTCCATTCGAATATGCGCCTGTTTTTATATACCTACTATATAGATGCTACACCTGTGACAGGTAAAAACTTTTTTTTTTAAACAGTGCCATCTGTTGAACGTAATAGCAACACACACTATACTAAATATGCTACGATTCCTTTTCATTGTTTCCAATTGCATTGATAAATTGAATTTTCATAGATTTAGATTTATTTTCAATTTGATTTCATCATTTCGTGTGACATTGCGTTGGAATTGTTTTTTTTTTGTTTACCTTACCGTTTATTTCGTAAGTATATGTATAGATGCCACACCTGTGACAGGTAAAAACTTTTTTTTTAAGAAACAGCGCCATCTGTTACACGTAAGAGCAACACACCCTATATTAAGTATGTTACGATTCCATTTCAGTGTTTCTGATTTCATTGATAAATAGAATTTTCATAGATTTTTATTTATTTTCATTATGATTTAATTATTTTGTGTGACATTGCATTGGTATTGAGCTGTGTTGTTTACCATACAGTTCATTTCGTGAGTATAATTTATTTGTTTATTATTTTCATTGTTTTTATTTCGTTTTTTTTAAACTGTTGTTCAATTCACTGAAATATAAGAAAATCAGATAATTTGGGAATGCATCGGACGAGAGAGTGGGGAATAGTGGGGGAGGACGAGGGAACGTGGGGAGTGAGGAATGGTTGGGAGTGCGAGGGGACGGGGGGAGGGGAGGAATGGTGGGGAGGACGAGGGGGGCGGGGGAATGTGGCTCAGCAACGCACACGCGTTGCTGAGCCACAGTAACGCATGGCCGGGTAAAGCTCGTTTATTAATAAATCTCTAATCATTTTCTCTTGTGTATTTTTACCCTCAGTCCGACTGCAAGTGCGAGCAACGTCACTACTTTTGCATTGGGTGACGCCTTCAGCGTTGGCAGTTCAGGTTCAGCTTATAAGAGAACAATGCGACCAGGTTCAGGATGCACTGGGTCGAGAGAGTCGTCCCGCGAGGCAGTCCTCGTCGACAATCCCCACCTCACTTTAATACAATAAGAGGAATATAAAGTAGTTCTCCAAGAGGGGCCCGCATTAACACTTAGTTGACTAAGGGCACAGTGATATTAGAGCTTGAAGCTGTGTTTGTGCTGACGGCACTTTAGCTGAGTGGCTGTATTTCAAAGGGACTTTACGCTCACACAATCATACAAGCAACAAGGGTTAGTGACAAAACTTCAGTAGTAATACATTGGTTGTTTACGTTACTTTTTAACGTTTATGTAGGGCGCCTGACAGCTGAGTGGACAGTGCTTCGTATTCGTAGTCCTGAGGATCCGGGTTCAATCCCCGGTGGAGCCGGAGACAAATGGGTATAATGTTTCTTTCACCGTGATGCCCGTGTTACCTAGCAGTAAATAGGTACCTGAGAGTTAGACATCTGCTACGAACTGCTTCCTGGGGATGTGTAACAAAAAGAAGGCCTGGTCGAGGACCGGGCCGCGGGGACGCTATGCTCCGAAATCATCTCAAGATAACCTCATGATGTAACTCTTACGTTACTCTTAGAGTATGTTATTCTAAGAGCGTTATAAAAGCATTAATATCGTGTCAAGGAGACACTTGGGAGAGAGGGATTTATCAGGGGAAAGCGTCAAGCCATTACGAGCATAGGCACTTAGAAGGGTCAGGATAAAGATTTGGGATGGGACGGGGGAAGGAATAGGCCTCAAGTGATCCATCACGTGGTTCACTCGTGGACAATCCTGTCTTAACAATTCCTTACACAATCACAAACAAGGCTTATATAACGATGCCGTTTTCAAGAGAAACGCGGGATTTCCTTCTAAATACTCGGACAATCACTATAATGGCTTTCACAAGCAGCAACAATACTCACCTGTCAAGCTGACAGTCAATATAACATGCTATACTTGATATAGCAGTAATATACTTGAAATATATCACCTTGAATGACATACTGTTTTCTATTGTTGATTGGAAGGTTGTGTTAGCAGTTTTGCTATTGTTTTATAGATAAGATAAATAAATCAAAATATTTTTGTGAAATCAGCTGTTTTAATTCTTTCAGAAGTTGCAGTTTGTTGTTAGGTATTGTCTTGACTTCCGAGTCCCTTATATTGTGAGAGTGAGTGAGTCGGTTATCCCATACGTTGTGTGTGAGTCTGTGTGAGTGTGAGTGTGATATTTTGTGAGTTTGTGAGTCTTTATTCTCGGAATTTTCCTGTTTTTATTTCATGAGTCTATAATTATGTTACATTGGAATTTGTAATTCTCGACGCTGAGAGTTGATTTATTTATAAATTTAAGAGAATGTAATTAAAATAGGTTGTGAGTTTGTATTCTCCGAGATTGTGAGTCTGTCACGCTGTGACTGAGATTCTATAATTCACCAAATTGTGAATCTAATATGTGTGATTTGAGGTGTTATTTTATGAGATGTGAGGTAATTTTGAGTGTGAGTTACTTTGAGAATGTGAGTTTGGGTTATGTGAAGTTTAAGTATGTTTTTATGGAAAATGTTATTCTGAATGTTTCGGTCTGTAATATTGGAAGCCTGAAAGTCTGTAATTCACTAAGTTTACGAGTGTGTAGTTATGTGAGATTCTCTGCGTCTGTTATTCTTTTATTCTGTAAGTGTGTTATTCTGGGCTCCTGACAGCTGGGTGGCTGCGCTTGGATTCGTAGTCCTGAGGTTCCGTTCGAAGGTGGAGGCGGAGACAAATGGCAAAATGTTTCTTTACCCTGATGCCCGTGTTACCTAGCAGTAAATAGGTACCTGGGAGTTAGACAGCTGCTACGGGCTGCTTCCTGGGGTGTATAACAAAAAGAATGGCTGGTCAAGGACCGGGCCGCGGGGACGCTAAGCCCCGAAATCATCTCAAGATAACCTCAAGAACATGGGTATTGTCAAGCTATTGTGATTCCACTGCACAATATGTTTGACAATATGGTAAAATGTTTTCTTACAATAATATTGTAATATATAGAGAACGTTATTAATTTCGTCAAGGAATTATGCCGATTTTAACGAAATATATAAGTTTTTTTAACGAAATATAAGTTTTTTAACGAAATAAATTTTAAGTAAAACGAAATAAAGCTAAAATTACACACAGAAATCACAATAGCGTGATGCATCAAATGAACAAATCCACAAGGTCCGTGACGAGGGTTCAAACCTACGTCCGAGAGGATCCCAGACGCTGCCTTAATCGACTGAGCTACGACATGTTTAAAAGATTTGCAACCGGAAGTTCTTCTGACCTTACTCGGATCCTGCAGCCTCTCCGAGACACAAACCAGGATTTTACACAATTCCCCCCATGCACCCGAGCTCCATCAGTAAGCTGTTCTACCTCTTCGCCCTTACTTCATTACACACAGAAATCACAATAGTGTCTCACAAAATAGTGAAATCAATAAACCGATTTCAATAGTGAAATCAATGCATTTCATATGAAATAGGTTTGTGTCTCGGAGAGGCTGCAGGATCCGAGAAAGGTCAGTAGAACTTCCGGTTGTAATTCTTTTAACCATGTCGTAGCTCAGTCGATTAAGGCTGCGTCTGGGATCCTCTCGGATGTAGGTTCGAACCCTCGTCACGGCCCTTGTGGAGTTGTTCAAAGCTAAAATTGTTCTTCAGAATTACCCAAAACCTCATCGAATTACACCAAAAAAGAATATAACATTTTCTTATTATAATGTATAATAAGAATAGGAATTTTGATTTACATTTGATATATTATAGCACGGAAGGTTGTATAGTTGTTACATAAAAATACAACATTTAATAAAGCTACCAGTACACGTTCCTGTCGCTGTATTCTGAGTTGTATATCTAATACAATTGACTGAAGATGTATATAACTGACATAATTGCATCGAATGAAAGACATTTGGATACAATGGAAAAATACTCAGATATTGTTGCCAACAGGACAACAACAACAACCTCGTGATTCAGGTGTTGTGAGGAGCCAGAGATGGTAAACAAAGGGTTGTGATGACAACAACTTACTCCAGAGGGAAGGGAGGGAACTACCAGGAGAAAGCGATCAGCCATTACAACAATATAGCACTTGTATGGGATCAGGATAAGGCTTAGGGATGGGACGGGGGGAAAGGAATGGTGCCCAACCATTTAATGGACGGTCGGGGATTGAACGCCGCCCCGCATGAAGCGAAACCGTGGCTCTACCCCCAAGTGATTGAAGCTGCAAGTTTGGCTACATATAGCTAGAGCCAGAAGAGCAGAAGCGGTTGGGCGACAAGTGAGACAGACATAGCGACCAGCGGATAATTAAGGCCTGTGTGCTATTTTTACTTGTTATTCAAATATGTTGAATTTATTGCGGCGTTTAAAATTAAATGAGAAGTTAGCACGGAGTGCCTCAGTGATCCATGTAAGACGTCAAATGGAACTTAAATACAGAGTTTTGTTGTGTTCTGCCACGCAAGAGAGCTTTCTTATACCACAAATTATTAGGTGAAGGTTTTTAGCGAAGTGATGAAAGGTTTAGACGGAATGGTTGAGCAGGTGGTCACCTGTCACGCACTCTCTGTAGTGTTAAGGTGTGTGTGTGTATGTGTACTCACCTAGTTGTACTCACGTAGTTGTGTTTGCGGGGGTTGAGCTCTTGCTCTTTGGTCCCGCCTCTCAACCGTCAATCAACAGGTGTACAGATTCCTGAGCCTATTGGACTCTATCATATCTACACTTGAAACTGTGTATGGAGTCAGCCTCCACCACATCACTTCCTAATGCATTCCATTTGTCAACCACTCTGACGCTAAAAAAGTTCGTTCTAATATCTCTGTGGCTCATTTGGGCACTCAGTTTCCACCTGTGTCCCCTAGTGCGTGTGCCCCTTGTGTTAAATAGACTGTCTTTATCTACCCTATCAGTTCCCTTGAGAATCTTGAATGTGGTGATCATGTCATGGCAAACCTTTGAGCCTTATCCAGTTTAGTCTTATCCTTGACAAGATAGGGACTCCATGCTGAGGCTGCATACTCCAGGAATGGCCTAACATATGTGGTATACAAAGTTCTGAATGATTCCTTACACAAGTTTCTGAATGCCGTTCTTATGTTGCCCAGCCTGGCATATGCCGCTGATGTTATCCTCTTGATACGGGCTGCAGGAGACAGGTCTGGCGTGATATCAACCCCCAATGTGGTGTGTGTGTGTGTGTACTCACCTAGTTGTACTCACCTAGTTGTGTCTGCAGGAACGAGCATTGACTCTTGGATCCCGCCTTTCGAGCATCAGTTGTTTACAGCAATGACTCCTGTCCCATTTTCCTATCATACCTTGTTATAAAATTATGAATAGTATTTGCTTCCACAACCTGTTCCTTAAGTGCATTCCATTTTCCCACTACTCTCACGCTAAAAGAAAACTTCCTAACATCTCTGTGACTCATCTGAGTTTCCAGTTTTCACCCATGTCCCCTCGTTCTGTTACTATTCCGTGTGAACATTTCGTCTATGTCCACTCTGTCAATCCCTCTGAGTATTTTATACGTTCCTATCATGTCCCCCCCCCTCCCTTCTTCTTTCTAGTGTCGTAAGGCACAGTTCCCTCAGGCGCTCCTCATACCCCCATCCCTCGTAGCTCTGGGACGAGTCTCGTTGCAAACCTCTGAACCTTTTCCAGTTTCATTATATGCTTCTTCAGGTAGGGACTCCATGATGGGGGCGGCATACTCTAAGACTGGCCTTTAGGGCAGTGTAAAGCGCCCTAAAGGCCTCCT
>WNGS01163743.1:33513-45291 GCA_020271785.1 Procambarus virginalis | reverse complement strand
TGTTTACGGGTGTAGAGTCCTACATGTCGATGTTTGCGGATGACGCAAAGTTGATGAGAAGAGTTGTGACAGATGAGGATTGCAGGATCCTCCAAGAGGACCTGAACAGGTTGCAGAGATGATCAGAGAAATGGCTACTGGAATCAACACGAGCAAATGTAAAGTTATGGAAATGGGACTAGTGATAGGAGGGACCAAAGGGACAGTACACAATGAAGGGGAACAGCCTACCTGTGACGACGCGCGAAAGAGACCTGGGTGTGAGACGTAACACCTAATCTATCTCCTGAGGCACATATAAATAGGATAACGACAGCAGCGTACTCTACACTGGCAAAGTTAGAACATCATTCAGAAACCTAAGTAAGAGGCATTTAGGGCGCTTTACACTGCCTACGTGAGGCCAGTCTTAGAGTATGCCGCCTCATCATGGAGTCCCCATCTGAAGAAGCATATAATGAAACTGGGAAAAGGTTCAGAGGTTTGCAACGAGACTCGTCCCAGAGCTACGAGGGATGGGGTATGAGGAGCGCCTGAGGGAACTGTGCCTTACGACACTAGAAAGAAGAAGGGAGAGAGGGGACATGATAGGAACGTATAAAATACTCAGAGGGATTGACAGAGTGGACATAGACGAAATGTTCACACGGAATAGTAACAGAACGAGGGGACATGGATGGAAGTTGGAAACTCAAATGAGTCACAGAGATGTTAGGAAGTTTTCTTTTAGCGTGAGAGTAGTGGAAAAGGAATGCACTCAAGGAACAGGTTGTGGAAGGCAAATACTATTCATAATTTTAAAACCAGGTATGATAGGGAAATGGGACAGGAGTCTGCTGTAAAACAACTGATGCTCGAAAGGCGGGATCCAAGAGTCAATGCTCGATCCTGCAGACACATATAGGTGAGTACATATAGGTGAGTACACACACACACACACAACACACACACACATAACACCAGCACATACAACAGGACAACATCAGCCGGCATATGCAGGTTGGCAAACATACGAAACGGCTTCAGAAACTTGTGTAAAGAATCATTCAGAACTTTGTATACAACATAGTCAGGCCAATCCTGGAGTATGCAGCAACAGCATGGAATCAATATCTAGTCAAGAATAAGACTAAACTGGAAAAGGTTCAAAGGTTTGCCACCAGACTAGTGCCCGAGTGAGAGGTATGAGCTACGAGGAAGACTACGGGAATTAAACCTCACTTCGCTGGANGTGGTGAAGGTTCACACAGTGTTGGTGGTCATTATACCTGTGGTGAAGGTTCACACAGTGTGACACAATATCAGTATTGGTGGTCATTATACCTGTGGTGGGTTCACACAGTGTGACACACAATATCATGTTGTGGTCAGATATACCTGTGGTGAAGGTTCACACAGTGTTGTGGTCATTATACCTGTGGTGAAGGTTCACACAGTGTGACACACAATATCAGTGTTGGTGGTCATTATACCTGTGGTGAAGGTTCACACAGTGTGACACACAATATCAGTGTTGGTGGTCATTATACCTGTAGTGAAGGTCCACACAGTGTGACACACAATATCAGTGTTGGTGGTCATTATACCTGTGGTGAAGGTTCACACAGTGTGACACACAATATTAGTGTTGGTGGTCATTATACCTGTGGTGAAGGTTCACACAGTGTGACACACAATATCAGTGTTGGGGGTCATTATACCTGTGGTGAAGGTTCACACAGTGTGACACACAATATCAGTGTTGGTGGTCATTATACCTGTGGTGAAGGTTCACACAGTGTTGGTGGTCATTATACCTGTGGTGAAGGTTCACACAGTGTTGGTGGTCATTATACCTGTGGTGAAGGTTCACACAGTGTTGGTGGTCATTATACCTGTGGTGAAGGTTCACACAGTGTTGGTGGTCATTATACCTGTGGTGAAGGTTCACACAGTGTTGGTGGTCATTATACCTGTGGTGAAGGTTCACACAGTGTTGGTGGTCATTATACTTGTGGTGAAGGTTCACACAGTGTTGGTGGTCATTATACCTGTGGTGAAGGTTCACACAGTGTTGGTGGTCATTATACCTGTGGTGAAGGTTCACACAGTGTTGGTGGTCATTATACCTGTGGTGAAGGTTCACACAGTGTGACACAATATCAGTATTGGTGGTCATTATACCTGTGGTGATGGTTCACACAGTGTGACACACATATCAGTGTTGGTGGTCATTATACCTGTGGTGAAGGTTCACACAGTGTTGGTGGTCATTATACCTGTGGTGAAGGTTCACACAGTGTGACACACAATATCAGTGTTGGTGGTCATTATACCTGTGGTGAAGGTTCACACAGTGTGACACACAATATCAGTGTTGGTGGTCATTATACCTGTAGTGAAGGTCCACACAGTGTGACACACAATATCAGTGTTGGTGGTCATTATACCTGTGGTGAAGGTTCACACAGTGTGACACACAATATTAGTGTTGGTGGTCATTATACCTGTGGTGAAGGTTCACACAGTGTGACACACAATATCAGTGTTGGGGGTCATTATACCTGTGGTGAAGGTTCACACAGTGTGACACACAATATCAGTGTTGGTGGTCATTATACCTGTGGTGAAGGTTCACACAGTGTTGGTGGTCATTATACCTGTGGTGAAGGTTCACACAGTGTTGGTGGTCATTATACCTGTGGTGAAGGTTCACACAGTGTTGGTGGTCATTATACCTGTGGTGAAGGTTCACACAGTGTTGGTGGTCATTATACCTGTGGTGAAGGTTCACACAGTGTTGGTGGTCATTATACCTGTGGTGAAGGTTCACACAGTGTTGGTGGTCCTTATACCTGTGGTGAAGGTTCACACAGTGTTGGTGGTCATTATACCTGTGGTGAAGGTTCACACAGTGTTGGTGGTCCTTATACCTGTGGTGAAGGTTCACACAGTGTTGGTGGTCATTATACCTGTGGTGAAGGTTCACACAGTGTTGGTGGTCATTATACCTGTGGTGAAGGTTCACACAGTGTTGGTGGTCATTATACCTGTGGTGAAGGTTCACACAGTGTTGGTGGTCATTATACCTGTGGTGAAGGTTCACACAGTGTTGGTGGTCATTATACCTGTGGTGAAGGTTCACACAGTGTTGGTGGTCATTATACCTGTGGTGAAGGTTCACACAGTGTTGGTGGTCATTATACCTGTGGTGAAGGTTCACACAGTGTTGGTGGTCATTATACCTGTGGTGAAGGTTCACACAGTGTTGGTGGTCATTATACCTGTGGTGAAGGTTCACACAGTGTTGGTGGTCATTATACCTGTGGTGAAGGTTCACACAGTGTTGGTGGTCATTATACCTGTGGTGAAGGTTCACACAGTGTTGGTGGTCATTATACCTGTGGTGAAGGTTCACACAGTGTTGGTGGTCATTATACCTGTGGTGAAGGTTCACACAGTGTTGGTGGTCATTATACCTGTGGTGAAGGTTCACACAGTGTGACACAATATCAGTATTGGTGGTCATTNCACAGTGTGACACACAATATCAGTGTTGGGGGTCATTATACCTGTGGTGAAGGGTTCACACAGTGTGACACACAGTATCAGTGTTGGTGGTCATTATACCTGTGGTGAAGGTTCACACAGTGTTGGTGGTCATTATACCTGTGGTGAAGGTTCACACAGTGTTGGTGGTCATTATACCTGTGGTGAAGGTTCACACAGTGTTGGTGGTCATTATACCTGTGGTGAGGTTCACACAGTGTTGGTGGTCATTATACCTGTGGTGAAGGTTCACACAGTGTTGGTGGTCATTTACCTGTGGTGAAGGTTCACACAGTGTTGGTGGTCCTTATACTGTGTGAAGTTCACACAGTGTTGGTGGTCATTATACCTGTGGTGAAGGTTCACACAGTGTTGGTGGTCCTTATACCTGTGGTGAAGGTTCACACAGTGTTGGTGTCATTATACCTGTGGTGAAGTTCACACAGTGTTGGTGGTCATTATACCTGTGGTGAAGGTTCACACAGTGTTGGTGGTCATTATACCTGTGGTGAAGGTTCACACAGTGTTGGTGGTCATTATACCTGTGGTGAAGGTTCACACAGTGTTGGTGGTCATTATACTGTGGTGAAGGTTCACACAGTGTTGGTGGTCATTATACCTGTGGAAGGTTCACACAGTGTTGGTGGTCATTATACCTGTGGTGAAGGTTCACACAGTGTGGTGGTCATTATACCTGTGGTGAAGGTTCACACAGTGTTGGTGGTCATTATACCTGTGGTGAAGGTTCACACAGTGTTGGTGGTCATTATACCTGTGTTGAAGGTTCACACAGTGTTGGTGGTCATTATACCTGTGAAGGTTCACACAGTGTTGGTGGTCATTATACCTGTGGTGAAGGTTCACACAGTGTTGGTGGTCATTATACCTGTGGTGAAGGTTCACACAGTGTTGGTGGTCATTATACCTGTGGTGAAGGTTCACACAGTGTTGGTGGTCATTATACCTGTGGTGAAGGTTCACACAGTGTTGGTGGTCATTATACCTGTGGTGAAGGTTCACACAGTGTTGGTGGTCATTATACCTGTGGTGAAGGTTCACACAGTGTTGGTGGTCATTATACTTGTGGTGAAGTTCACACAGTGTTGGTGGTCATTATACCTGTGGTGAAGGTTCACACAGTGTTGGTGTCATTACCTGTGGTGAAGGTTCACACAGTGTTGGGGTCATTATACCTGTGGTGAAGGTTCACACAGTGTGACACAATATCAGTATTGGTGGTCATTATACCTGTGGTGATGGTTCACACAGTGTGACACACAATCAGTGTTGGTGGTCATTATACCTGTGGTGAAGGTTCACACAGTGTTTGTGGTCATTATACCTGTGGTGAAGGTTCACACAGTGTGACACACAATATCAGTGTTGGTGGTCATTATACCTGTGGTGAAGGTTCACACAGTGTGACACACATATCAGTGTTGGTGGTCATTATACCTGTAGTGAAGGTCCACACAGTGTGACACACAATATCAGTGTTGGTGGTCATTATACCTGTGGTGAAGGTTCACACAGTGTGACACACAATATGTGTTGGTGGTCATTATACCTGTGGTGAAGGTTCACACAGTGTGACACACAATATCAGTGTTGGGGTCATTATACCTGTGGTGAAGGTTCACACAGTGTGACACACAATATCAGTGTTGGTGGTCATTATACCTGTGGTGAAGGTTCACACAGTGTTGGTGGTCATTATACCTGTGGTGAAGGTTCACACAGTGTTGGTGGTCATTATACCTGTGGTGAAGTTCACACAGTGTTGGTGGTCATTATACCTGTGGTGAAGGTTCACACATGTTGGTGGTCATTATACCTGTGGTGAAGGTTCACACAGTGTTGGTGGTCATTATACCTGTGGTGAAGGTTCACACAGTGTTGGTGGTCATTATACTTGTGGTGAAGGTTCACACAGTGTTGGTGGTCATTATACCTGTGGTGAAGGTTCACACAGTGTTGGTGGTCATTATACCTGTGGTGAAGGTTCACACAGTGTTGGTGGTCATTATACCTGTGGTGAAGGTTCACACAGTGTGACACAATATCAGTATTGGTGGTCATTATACCTGTGGTGATGGTTCACACAGTGTGACACACAATATCAGTGTTGGTGGTCATTATACCTGTGGTGAAGGTTCACACAGTGTTGGTGGTCATTATACCTGTGGTGAAGGTTCACACAGTGTGACACACAATATCAGTGTTGGTGGTCATTATACCTGTGGTGAAGGTTCACACAGTGTGACACACAATATCAGTGTTGGTGGTCATTATACCTGTAGTGAAGGTCCACACAGTGTGACACACAATATCAGTGTTGGTGGTCATTATACCTGTGGTGAAGGTTCACACAGTGTGACACACAATATTAGTGTTGGTGGTCATTATACCTGTGGTGAAGGTTCACACAGTGTGACACACAATATCAGTGTTGGGGGTCATTATACCTGTGGTGAAGGTTCACACAGTGTGACACACAATATCAGTGTTGGGGGTCATTATACCTGTGGTGAAGGTTCACACAGTGTGACACACAATATCAGTGTTGGTGGTCATTATACCTGTGGTGAAGGTTCACACAGTGTTGGTGGTCATTATACCTGTGGTGAAGGTTCACACAGTGTTGGTGGTCATTATACCTGTGGTGAAGGTTCACACAGTGTTGGTGGTCATTATACCTGTGGTGAAGGTTCACACAGTGTTGGTGGTCATTATACCTGTGGTGAAGGTTCACACAGTGTTGGTGGTCCTTATACCTGTGGTGAAGGTTCACACAGTGTTGGTGGTCCTTATACCTGTGGTGAAGGTTCACACAGTGTTGGTGGTCCTTATACCTGTGGTGAAGGTTCACACAGTGTTGGTGGTCCTTATACCTGTGGTGAAGGTTCACACAGTGTTGGTGGTCATTATACCTGTGGTGAAGGTTCACACAGTGTTGGTGGTCATTATACCTGTGGTGAAGGTTCACACAGTGTTGGTGGTCATTATACCTGTGGTGAAGGTTCACACAGTGTTGGTGGTCATTATACCTGTGGTGAAGGTTCACACAGTGTTGGTGGTCATTATACCTGTGGTGAAGGTTCACACAGTGTTGGTGGTCATTATACCTGTGGTGAAGGTTCACACAGTGTTGGTGGTCATTATACCTGTGGTGAAGGTTCACACAGTGTTGGTGGTCATTATACCTGTGGTGAAGGTTCACACAGTGTGACACAATATCAGTATTGGTGGTCATTATACCTGTGGTGATGGTTCACACAGTGTGACACACAATATCAGTGTTGGTGGTCATTATACCTGTGGTGAAGGTTCACACAGTGTTGGTGGTCATTATACCTGTGGTGAAGGTTCACACAGTGTGACACACAATATCAGTGTTGGTGGTCATTATACCTGTGGTGAAGGTTCACACAGTGTGACACACAATATCAGTGTTGGTGGTCATTATACCTGTAGTGAAGGTCCACACAGTGTGACACACAATATCAGTGTTGGTGGTCATTATACCTGTGGTGAAGGTTCACACAGTGTGACACACAATATTAGTGTTGGTGGTCATTATACCTGTGGTGAAGGTTCACACAGTGTGACACACAATATCAGTGTTGGGGGTCATTATACCTGTGGTGAAGGTTCACACAGTGTGACACACAATATCAGTGTTGGTGGTCATTATACCTGTGGTGAAGGTTCACACAGTGTTGGTGGTCATTATACCTGTGGTGAAGGTTCACACAGTGTTGGTGGTCATTATACCTGTGGTGAAGGTTCACACAGTGTTGGTGGTCATTATACCTGTGGTGAAGGTTCACACAGTGTTGGTGGTCATTATACCTGTGGTGAAGGTTCACACAGTGTTGGTGGTCATTATACCTGTGGTGAAGGTTCACACAGTGTTGGTGGTCCTTATACCTGTGGTGAAGGTTCACACAGTGTTGGTGGTCATTATACCTGTGGTGAAGGTTCACACAGTGTTGGTGGTCCTTATACCTGTGGTGAAGGTTCACACAGTGTTGGTGGTCCTTATACCTGTGGTGAAGGTTCACACAGTGTTGGTGGTCATTATACCTGTGGTGAAGGTTCACACAGTGTTGGTGGTCATTATACCTGTGGTGAAGGTTCACACAGTGTTGGTGGTCATTATACCTGTGGTGAAGGTTCACACAGTGTTGGTGGTCATTATACCTGTGGTGAAGGTTCACACAGTGTTGGTGGTCATTATACCTGTGGTGAAGGTTCACACAGTGTTGGTGGTCATTATACCTGTGGTGAAGGTTCACACAGTGTTGGTGGTCATTATACCTGTGGTGAAGGTTCACACAGTGTTGGTGGTCATTATACCTGTGGTGAAGGTTCACACAGTGTTGGTGGTCATTATACCTGTGGTGAAGGTTCACACAGTGTTGGTGGTCATTATACCTGTGGTGAAGGTTCACACAGTGTTGGTGGTCATTATACCTGTGGTGAAGGTTCACACAGTGTTGGTGGTCATTATACCTGTGGTGAAGGTTCACACAGTGTTGGTGGTCATTATACCTGTGGTGAAGGTTCACACAGTGTTGGTGGTCATTATACCTGTGGTGAAGGTTCACACAGTGTTGGTGGTCATTATACCTGTGGTGAAGGTTCACACAGTGTTGGTGGTCATTATACCTGTGGTGAAGGTTCACACAGTGTTGGTGGTCATTATACCTGTGGTGAAGGTTCACACAGTGTTGGTGGTCATTATACCTGTGGTGAAGGTTCACACAGTGTTGGTGGTCATTATACCTGTGGTGAAGGTTCACACAGTGTTGGTGGTCATTATACCTGTGGTGAAGGTTCACACAGTGTTGGTGGTCATTATACCTGTGGTGAAGGTTCACACAGTGTTGGTGGTCATTATACCTGTGGTGAAGGTTCACACAGTGTTGGTGGTCATTATACCTGTGGTGAAGGTTCACACAGTGTTGGTGGTCATTATACCTGTGGTGAAGGTTCACACAGTGTTGGTGGTCATTATACCTGTGGTGAAGGTTCACACAGTGTTGGTGGTCATTATACCTGTGGTGAAGGTTCACACAGTGTTGGTGGTCATTATACCTGTGGTGAAGGTTCACACAGTGTTGGTGGTCATTATACCTGTGGTGAAGGTTCACACAGTGTTGGTGGTCATTATACCTGTGGTGAAGGTTCACACAGTGTTGGTGGTCATTATACCTGTGGTGAAGGTTCACACAGTGTTGGTGGTCATTATACCTGTGGTGAAGGTTCACACAGTGTTGGTGGTCATTATACCTGTGGTGAAGGTTCACACAGTGTTGGTGGTCATTATACCTGTGGTGAAGGTTCACACAGTGTTGGTGGTCATTATACCTGTGGTGAAGGTTCACACAGTGTTGGTGGTCATTATACCTGTGGTGAAGGTTCACACAGTGTTGGTGGTCATTATACCTGTGGTGAAGGTTCACACAGTGTTGGTGGTCATTATACCTGTGGTGAAGGTTCACACAGTGTTGGTGGTCATTATACCTGTGGTGAAGGTTCACACAGTGTTGGTGGTCATTATACCTGTGGTGAAGGTTCACACAGTGTTGGTGGTCATTATACCTGTGGTGAAGGTTCACACAGTGTTGGTGGTCATTATACCTGTGGTGAAGGTTCACACAGTGTTGGTGGTCATTATACCTGTGGTGAAGGTTCACACAGTGTTGGTGGTCATTATACCTGTGGTGAAGGTTCACACAGTGTTGGTGGTCATTATACCTGTGGTGAAGGTTCACACAGTGTTGGTGGTCATTATACCTGTGGTGAAGGTTCACACAGTGTTGGTGGTCATTATACCTGTGGTGAAGGTTCACACAGTGTTGGTGGTCATTATACCTGTGGTGAAGGTTCACACAGTGTTGGTGGTCATTATACCTGTGGTGATGGTTCACACAGTGTTGGTGGTCATTATACCTGTGGTGAAGGTTCACACAGTGTTGGTGGTCATTATACCTGTGGTGAAGGTTCACACAGTGTTGTGGTCATTATACCTGTGGTGAAGGTTCACACAGTGTTGGTGGTCATTATACCTGTGGTGAAGGTTCACACAGTGTTGGTGGTCATTATACCTGTGGTGAAGGTTCACACAGTGTTGGGGTCATTATACCTGTGGTGAAGGTTCACACAGTGTTGGTGGTCATTATACCTGTGGTGAAGGTTCACACAGTGTTGGTGGTCATTATACCTGTGGTGAAGGTTCACACAGTGTTGGTGGTCATTATACCTGTGGTGAAGGTTCACACAGTGTTGGTGGTCATTATACCTGTGGTGAAGGTTCACACAGTGTTGGTGGTCATTATACTGTGGTGAAGGTTCACACAGTGTTGGTGGTCATTATACCTGTGGTGAAGGTTCACACAGTGTGACATTACTGTGGTGAAGGTTCACACAGTGTTGGTGGTCATTATACCTGTGGTGAAGGTTCACACAGTGTTGGTGGTCATTATACCTGTGGTGAAGGTTCACACAGTGTTGGTGGTCATTATACCTGTGGTGAAGGTTCACACAGTGTTGGGGGTCAT
Organism: Procambarus virginalis; assembly: GCA_020271785.1. Taxonomy (NCBI): domain Eukaryota; kingdom Metazoa; phylum Arthropoda; class Malacostraca; order Decapoda; family Cambaridae; genus Procambarus; species Procambarus virginalis. Next base: position 35,197 of record WNGS01163743.1, on the reverse strand, counting down.
TATACCTGTGGTGAAGGTTCACACAGTGTTGGGGTCATTATACCTGTGGTGAAGGTTCACACAGTGTTGGTGGTCATTATACCTGTGGTGAAGGTTCACACAGTGTTGGTGGTCATTATACCTGTGGTGAAGGTTCACACAGTGTTGGTGGTCATTATACCTGTGGTGAAGGTTCACACAGTGTTGGGGTCATTATACCTGTGGTGAAGGTTCACACAGTGTTGGTGGTCATTATACCTGTGGTGAAGGTTCACACAGTGTTGGTGGTCATTATACCTGTGGTGGGGTCACACAGTGTTGGTGGTCATTATACCTGTGGTGAAGGTTCACACAGTGTTGGTGGTCATTATACCTGTGGTGAAGGTTCACACAGTGTTGGGGGTCATTATACCTGTGGTGATGGTTCACACAGTGTGACACACAATATCAGTGTTGGTGGTCATTATACCTGTGGTGAAGGTTCACACAGTGTTGGTGGTCATTATACCTGTGGTGAAGGTTCACACAGTGTTGGTGGTCATTATACCTGTGGTGAAGGTTCACACAGTGTGACACACAACACTGCGGACGTCGTCGGATACAGCGACAATATTAGACGTTAATGAATCACTACACATCAAAGTTAGGGACTTGAACTCGGGTCTGCGGAGTGTGGTGCTGGCTGACCACACCACGCGTGCTCTCAATAGGGAAAATCTCAGGAGTAACTATCTAGTGCTCAACTGAGACTTAAAATGTATGTAATAACCAATGTGTAATTACCTAAGTATAGTTACAGGATCAGAGCTACGCTCGTGGCGTCCCGTCTTCCCAGTACTCTTTGTCACTCTGAAGTTACTGACGGTTGTGGCCTCCACCACCTTCTCACTTAAGATGTTCCAACCGTCTACCACGCTGTGAAAGACAACTTTCTAACATTTTGTCGGCTCCTTTATTTCCTGAGCATGAATCTGTGTCCTCTTGTTCGTGAAGTTGCTGGTTTCAGGAATTCTTCTTTGTCAATTTGATCGATTCCTGTTACCTAATGACTTGGACTGGACGGTAGAGCGCCGGTCTCGCTTCATGCAGGTCGGCGTTCAATCCCCGACCATCCAAGTTGTTGGGCACCATTCCTCCCCCCCTTTCCCGGTCCTGACCCTTTCCCAATGCTATATAGTCGTAATGGCTTGGCGCTTTCCCCTGACAGTTCCCTTCATGTTAGTATTGTGTAAGTGGTGATCATATCTCCTCTTTTTCTCCTATCTTCTAGTTTTGGCAAGTTTAGTGTCTCTAGTCACTCCTCGTAACTCTTCTGTTTCACCTCCGGACGCCATTTTGTAGCATGTCTCTGCACCTCACCCACCATGTGTGGCAAGAGGTGTGAACAACCATTTAAGGTCCTTGAGACTAGTTCCATACATAGCATCAAAGGTTGATCTATTAACAGGGTTGAAAGCCATTGCAAAAGTGGACCAGAGACCATAGAGGGCCGGGTCCAAGAGCTGAAGCTCGATATAAATGCAAATATAGATGACTACATATGATGAAAAACTTCTAAACACCCCGAGTCAACTACAAAAGCGTTTTGGCCTTCTCAAATTCCCGCTATATTGTTGAATAGCAAAGAGAAGTGGAGCACTCAGATCATGGCTGGATTCTCCATAACATTTCTGTTATCTTCTTCTCTCAAGTTGTGGCAATAACA
>WNGS01163743.1:15295-32513 GCA_020271785.1 Procambarus virginalis | reverse complement strand
ACACACCAGCCAGGACACAAACACTGGCCACCCAGCCCAGGTACTGACAACCCAACACACACCAGCCAGGACACAAACACTGGCCACCCAGCCCAGGTACTGACAACCCAACACACACCAGCCAGGTCACAAACACTGGCCACCCAGCCCAGGTACTGACAACCCAACACACACCAGCCAGGACACAAACACTGGCCACCCAGCCCAGGTACTGACAACCCAACACACACCAGCCAGGTCACAAACACTGGCCACCCAGCCCAGGTACTGACAACCCAACACACACCAGCCAGGACACAAACACTGGCCACCCAGCCCAGGTACTCACAACCCAACACACACCAGCCAGGACACAAACACTGGCCACCCAGCCCAGGTACTGTCAACCCAACACACACCAGCCAGGACACAAACACTGGCCACCCAGCCCAGGTACTGACAACCCAACACACACCAGCCAGGACACAAACACTGGCCACCCAGCCCAGGTACTGACAACCCAACACACACCAGCCAGGACACAAACACTGGCCACCCAGCCCAGGTACTGACAACCCAACAGTCACCAGCCAGGACACAAACACTGGCCACCCAGCCCAGGTACTGACAACCCAACAGTCACCAGCCAGGACAAACACTGGCCACCCAGCCCAGGTACTGACAACCCAACACACACCAGCCAGGACACAAACACTGGCCACCCAGCCCAGGTACTGACAACCCAACACACACCAGCCAGGACACAAACACTGGCCACCCAGCCCAGGTACTGTCAACCCAACACACACCAGCCAGGACACAGGACACACCCAGCCCAGGTACTGACAACCCAACACACACCAGCCAGGACACAAACACTGGCCACCCAGCCCTGGTACTGACAACCCAACACACACCAGCCAGGACACAAACACTGGCCACCCAGCCCAGGTACTGTCAACCCAACACACACCAGCCAGGACACAAACACTGGCCACCCAGCCCAGGTACTGACAACCCAACACACACCAGCCAGGACACAAACACTGGCCACCCAGCCCAGGTACTGACAACCCAACACACACCAGCCAGGTCACAAACACTGGCCACCCAGCCCAGGTACTGACAACCCAACACACACCAGCCAGGACACAAACACTGGCCACCCAGCCCAGGTACTGACAACCCAACACACACCAGCCAGGTCACAAACACTGGCCACCCAGCCCAGGTACTGACAACCCAACACACACCAGCCAGGACACAAACACTGGCCACCCAGCCCAGGTACTCACAACCCAACACACACCAGCCAGGACACAAACACTGGCCACCCAGCCCAGGTACTGTCAACCCAACACACACCAGCCAGGACACAAACACTGGCCACCCAGCCCAGGTACTGACAACCCAACACACACCAGCCAGGACACAAACACTGGCCACCCAGCCCAGGTACTGACAACCCAACACACACCAGCCAGGACACAAACACTGGCCACCCAGCCCAGGTACTGACAGCCCAACAGTCACCAGCCAGGACACAAACACTGGCCACCCAGCCCAGGTACTGACAACCCAACAGTCACCAGCCAGGACACAAACACTGGCCACCCAGCCCAGGTACTGACAACCCAACACACACCAGCCAGGACACAAACACTGGCCACCCAGCCCAGGTACTGACAACCCAACACACACCAGCCAGGACACAAACACTGGCCACCCAGCCCAGGTACTGTCAACCCAACACACACCAGCCAGGACACAAACACTGGCCACCCAGCCCAGGTACTCACAACCCAACACACACCAGCCAGGACACAAACACTGGCCACCCAGCCCAGGTACTGACAACCCAACTCACACCAGCCAGGACACAAACACTGGCCACCCAGCCCAGGTACTGTCAACCCAACACACACCAGCCAGGACACAAACACTGGCCACCCAGCCCAGGTACTCACAACCCAACATACCACACACCCAAACAAACGACACACACATACGTCAACCCATGGTGGACAGGCCACCCAACTTTCACACCTCCTTCCTCTCTATACCCGCATCCTCTTCCAGAATTTCCCCTCCACCATCTCTCTCTACCTCCCCCCCACCCTTTCCAAACCGTTGGACATCAAAACAAAGAATCATTCAGAACTTTGTGTACCACATATGTGAGACCAATACTGTAGTATGCGGCTCCAGCATGGAGTCCATATCTAGTTAAGCATAAGACTAAACTGGAAAAAGTTCAAAGGTTTGCCACCAGACCAGTACCCGAGCTAAGAGGTATGAGCTACGAGGAGAGGCTACGGGAATTACACCTAACGTCACTTGGAGACAGAAGAGTTAGGGGAGACTTGATGACCACATACAAGATTCTCAAAGGAATTTATAGGGTAGATAAAGACAGGCTATTTAACACAAGGGGCACACTCACTAGGGGACACAGAAGGAAATTGAGTGCCCAAATGAGCCACAGAGATATTAGAAATAGTTTTTTAGTGTCAGAGTGGTTGACAAATGGAATGCATTAGGAAGGGATGTGGTGGAGGCTGACTCCATACACAGTTTCAAGTGTAGATATGATAGAGCCCAATAGGCTCAGGAACCTGTTCATCAGTTGATTGATAGTTGAGAGGCGGGACCAAAGAGCAAGAGCTCAACTCCCGCAATCACAACTAGGTGAATACACAGACACACACATATAAATATGTATACACACGCACACACACACACACACACACACACACACACACACACACACACACATGCAGAAACAGTTGGGCAGTCTATCCTTTAGTCAGCCTTTAAATTATGCACGAAAACGTACCGCCAGCGAGAGAGGGCGGCCAGGCCCGTGACCTCGTCGACGTCATCGACCCTTGAGCAACTGTGCTCACGACCGGACGCTCAGGCCCAGCTGGGGTCAGTGAGCACCCCAGGCTGGGGTCAGTGAGCACCCCAGGCTGGGGTCAGTGAGCACCCCAGGCTGGGGTCAGTGAGCACCCCAGGCTGGGACACTCAAGCACAGCTGGGGTCAGTGAGCACCCCAGGCTGGGACACTCAAGCACAGCTGGGGTCAGTGAGCACCCCAGGCTGGGGTCAGTGAGCACCCCAGGCTGGGGTCAGTGAGCACCCCAGGCTGGGACACTCAAGCACAGCTGGGGTCAGTGAGCACCCCAGGCTGGGGTCAGTGAGCACCCCAGGCTGGGGTCAGTGAGCACCCCAGGCTGGGGTCAGTGAGCACCCCAGGCTGGGGCCAGTGAGCACCCCAGGCTGGGGTCAGTGAGCACCCCAGGCTGGGACACTCAGGCACAGCTGGGATCAGTGAGCACCCCAGGCTGGGTCACTCAAGCACAGCTGGGATCAGTGAGCACCCCAGGCTGGGGTCAGTGAGCACCCCAGGCTGGGGTCAGTGAGCACCCCAGGCTGGGACACTCAGGCACAGCTGGGATCAGTGAGCACCCCAGGCTGGGGTCAGTGAGCACACCAGGCTGGGGTCAGTGAGCACCCCAGGCTGGGGTCAGTGAGCACACCAGGCTGGGGTCAGTGAGCACCCCAGGCTGGGGTCAGTGAGCACCCCAGGCTGGGGTCAGTGAGCACCCCAGGCTGGGGTCAGTGAGCACCCCAGGCTGGAGTCAGTGAGCACCTTAGGCTGGGGTCAGTGAGCACCCCAGGCTGGGGTAAGTGAGCACCCCAGGCTGGGGTCAGTGAGCACCCCAGGCTGGGGTCAGTGAGCACCCCAGGCTGGGGTCAGTGAGCTCCCCAGGCTGGGGTCAGTGAGCACCCCAGGCTGGGACACTCAGGCACAGCTGGGGTCAGTGAGCACCCCAGGCTGGGACACTCAGGCACAGCTGGGATCAGTGAGCACCCCAGGCTGGGGTCAGTGAGCACCCCAGGCTGGGACACTCAGGCACAGCTGGGGTCAGTGAGCACCCCAGGCTGGGACACTCAGGCACAGCTGGGGTCAGTGAGCACCCCAGGCTGGGGTCAGTGAGCACACCAGGCTGGGGTCAGTGAGCACCCCAGGCTGGGGTCAGTGAGCACCCCAGGCTGGGGTCAGTGAGCACCCCAGGCTGGGGTCAGTGAGCACCCCAGGCTGGAGTCAGTGAGCACCTTAGGCTGGGGTCAGTGAGCACCCCAGGCTGGGGTCAGTGAGCACCCCAGGCTGGGGTCAGTGAGCACCCCAGGCTGGGGTCAGTGAGCACCCCAGGCTGGGGTCAGTGAGCACCCCAGGCTGGGGTCAGTGAGCACCCCAGGCTGGGGTCAGTGAGCACCCCAGGCTGGGGTCAGTGAGCACCCCAGGCTGGGGTCAGTGAGCACCCCAGGCTGGGGTCAGTGAGCTCCCCAGGCTGGGGTCAGTGAGCACCCCAGGCTGGGACACTCAGGCACAGCTGGGGTCAGTGAGCACCCCAGGCTGGGACACTCAGGCACAGCTGGGATCAGTGAGCACCCCAGGCTGGGATCAGTGAGCACCCCAGGCTGGGGTCAGTGAGCACCCCAGGCTGGGACACTCAGGCACAGCTGGGGTCAGTGAGCACCCCAGGCTGGGACACTCAGGCACAGCTGGGGTCAGTGAGCACCCCAGGCTGGGATCAGTGAGCACCCCAGGCTGGGGTCAGTGAGCACCCCAGGCTGGGACACTCAGGCACAGCTGGGGTCAGTGAGCACCCCAGGCTGGGGTCATTGAGCACCCCAGGCTGGGGTCAGTGAGCACCCCAGGCTGGGGTCAGTGAGCACCCCAGGCTGGGGTCAGTGAGCACCCCAGGCTGGGGTCAGTGAGCACCCCAGGCTGGGGTCAGTGAGCACCCCAGGCTGGGACACTCAAGCATAGCTGGGGTCAGTGAGCACCCCAGGCTGAGACACTCAAGCACAGCTGGGGTCAGTGAGCACCACAGGCTGGGACACTCAAGCACAGCTGGGGTCAGTGAGCACCCCAGGCTGGGACACTCAAGCACAGCTGGGGTTAGTGAGCACCCCAGGCTGGGGTCAGTGAGCACCCCAGGCTGGGACACTCAGGCACAGCTGGGGTCAGTGAGCACCCCAGGCTGGGGTCAGTGAGCACCCCAGGCTGGGGTCAGTGATCACCCCAGGCTGGGATCAGTGAGCACCCCAGGCTGGGACACTCAGGCACAGCTTTGGTCAGTGAACACCCCAGGCTGGGGTCAGTGAGCACCCCAGGCTGGGACACTCAAGCACAGCTGGGGTCAGTGAGCACCCCAGGCTGGGTCACTCAAGCACAGCTGGGGTCAGTGAGCACCCCAGGCTGGGACACTCAAGCACAGCTGGGGTCAGTGAGCACCCCAGGCTGGGACACTCAAGCACAGCTCGGGTCAGTGCGCACCCCAGGCTGGGGTCAGTGAGCACCCCAGGCTGGGGTCAGTGAGCACCCCAGGCTGGGGTCAGTGAGCACCCCAGGCTGGGGTCAGTGAGCACCCCAGGCTGGGGTCAGTGAGCTCCCCAGGCTAGGGTCAGTGAGCACCCCAGGCTGGGACACTCAGGCACAGCTGGGGTCAGTGAGCACCCCAGGCTGGGACACTCAGGCACAGCTGGGATCAGTGAGCACCCGAGGCTGGGATCAGTGAGCACCCCAGGCTGGGGTCAGTGAGCACCCCAGGCTGGGACACTCAGGCACAGCTGGGGTCAGTGAGCACCCCAGGCTGGGACACTCAGGCACAGCTGGGGTCAGTGAGCACCCCAGGCTGGGATCAGTGAGCACCCCAGGCTGGGGTCAGTGAGCACCCCAGGCTGGGACACTCAGGCACAGCTGGGGTCAGTGAGCACCCCAGGCTGGGGTCATTGAGCACCCCAGGCTGGGGTCAGTGAGCACCCCAGGCTGGAGTTAGTGAGCACCCCAGGCTGGGACACTCAAGCATAGCTGGGGTCAGTGAGCACCCCAGGCTGAGACACTCAAGCACAGCTGGGGTCAGTGAGCACCCCAGGCTGGGACACTCAAGCACAGCTGGGGTCAGTGAGCACCCCAGGCTGGGACACTCAAGCACAGCTGGGGTCAGTGAGCACCCCAGGCTGGGGTTAGTGAGCACCCCAGGCTGGGGTCAGTGAGCACCCCAGGCTGGGACACTCAGGCACAGCTGGGGTCAGTGAGCACCCCAGGCTGGGGTCAGTGATCACCCCAGGCTGGGATCAGTGAGCACCCCAGGCTGGGACACTCAGGCACAGCTTTGGTCAGTGAACACCCCAGGCTGGGGTCAGTGAGCACCCCAGGCTGGGACACTCAAGCACAGCAGGGGTCAGTGAGCACCCCAGGCTGGGTCACTCAAGCACAGCTGGGATCAGTGAGCACACCAGGCTGGGGTCAGTGAGCACCCCAGGCTGGGACACTCAAGCACAGCTGGGGACAGTGAGCACCCCAGGCTGGGACACTCAAGCACAGCTGGGATCAGTGAGCACACCAGGCTGGGGTCAGTGAGCACCCCAGGCTGGGACACTCAAGCACAGCTGGGGTCAGTGAGCACCCCAGGCTGGGGTCAGTGAGCACCCCAGGCTGGGGTCAGTGAGCACCCCAGGCTGGGACACTCAAGCACAGCTGGGGTCAGTGAGCACACCAGGCTGGGGTCAGTGAGCACCCCAGGCTGGGGTCAGTGAGCACCCCAGGCTGGGACACTCAAGCACAGCTGGGGTCAGTAAGCACCCCAGGCTGGGGTCAGTGAGCACCCAGGCTGGGACACTCAAGCACAGCTGGGGACAGTGAGCACCCCAGGCTGGGACACTCAAGCACAGCTGGGGTCAGTGAGCACATCAGGCTGGGGTCAGTGAGCACCCCAGGCTGGGGTCAGTGAGCACCCCAGGCTGGGACACTCAAGCACAGCTGGGGTCAGTGAGCACCCCAGGCTGGGGTCAGTGAGCACCCCAGGCTGGGGTCAGTGAGCACCCCAGGCTGGGACACTCAAGCACAGCTGGGGTCAGTGAGCACCCCAGGCTGGGGTCAGTGAGCACCCCAGGCTGGGGTCAGTGAGCACCCCAGGCTGGGTCACTCAAGCACAGCTGGGATCAGTGAGCACCCCAGGCTGGGGTCAGTGAGCACACCAGGCTGGGGTCAGTGAGCACCCCAGGCTGGGGTCAGTGAGCACACCAGGCTGGGGACAGTGAGCACCCCAGGCTGGGGTCAGTGAGCACCCCAGGCTGGGGTCAGTGAGCACCCCAGGCTGGGGTCAGTGAGCACCCCAGGCTGGGTCAGTGAGCACCCCAGGCTGGGGTCAGTGAGCACCCAGGCTGGGGTCAGTGAGCACCCCAGGCTGTGGTCAGTGAGCACCCCAGCCTGGGGTCAGTGAGCACCCCAGGCTGGGGTCAGTGAGCACCCCAGGCTGGGACACTCAGGCACAGCTGGGATCAGTGAGCACCCCAGGCTGGGGTCAGTGAGCACCCCAGGCTGGGACACTCAGGCACAGCTGGGGTCAGTGAGCACCCCAGGCTGGGGTCAGTGAGCATCCCAGGCTGGGACACTCAGGCACAGCTGGGGTCAGTGAGCACCCCAGGCTGGGGTCAGTGAGCACCCCAGGCTGGGGTCAGTGAGCACCCCAGGCTGGGGTCAGTGATCACCCCAGGCTGGGGTCAGTGAGCACCCCAGGCTGGGGTCAGTGAGCACCCCAGGCTGGGACACTCAGGCACAGCTGGGGTCAGTGAGCACCCCAGGCTGGGGTCAGTGAGCATCCCAGGCTGGGACACTCAAGCACAGCTGGGATCAGTGAGCACCCCAGGCTGGGGTCAGTGAGCACCCCAGGCTGGGGTCAGTGAGCACCCCAGGCTGGGGTCAGTGAGCACCCCAGGCTGGGTCACTCAAGCACAGCTGGGGTCAGTGAGCACCCCAGGCTGGGGTCAGTGAGCACCCCAGGCTGGGGTCAGTGAGCACCCCAGGCTGGGGTCAGTGAGCACCCCAGGCTGGGTCACTCAAGCACAGCTGGGGTCAGTGAGCACCCCAGACTGGGGTCAGTGAGCATCCCAGGCTGGGACACTCAGGCACAGCTGGGATCAGTGAGCACCCCAGGCTGGGGTCAGTGAGCACCCCAGGCTGGGGTCAGTGAGCACCCCAGGCTGGGGTCAGTGAGCACCCCAGGCTGGGGTCAGTGAGCACCCCAGGCTGGGGTCAGTGAGCACCCCAGGCTGGGTCACTCAAGCACAGCTGGGGTCAGTGAGCACCCCAGGCTGGGGTCAGTGAGCACCCCAGGCTGGGGTCAGTGAGCACCCCAGGCTGGGGTCAGTGAGCACCCCAGGCTGGGGTCAGTGAGCACCCCAGGCTGGGGTCAGTGAGCACCCCAGGCTGGGGTCAGTGAGCACCCCAGGCTGGGGTCAGTGAGCACCCCAGGCTGGGTCACTCAAACACAGCTGGGGTCAGTGAGCACCCCAGGCTGGGGTCAGTGAGCACCCCAGGCTGGGGTCAGTGAGCACCCCAGGCTGGGGTCAGTGAGCACCCCAGGCTGGGGTCAGTGAGCACCCCAGGCTGGGGTCAGTGAGCACCCCAGGCTGGGACACTCAAGCACAGCTGGGGTCAGTGAGCCCCCCAGGCTGGGGTCAGGGAGCACCCCAGGCTGGGTCACTCAAGCACAGCTGGGGTCAGTGAGCACCCCAGGCTGGGGTCAGTGAGCACCCCAGGCGGCTGGGGTCAGTGAGCACCCCAGGCTGGGGTCAGTGAGCACCCCAGGCGGCTGGGGTCAGTGAGCACCCCAGGCTTGGACACTCAAGCAAAGCTGGGGTCAGTGAGCACCCCAGGCGGCTGGGGTCAGTGAGCACCCCAGGCTGGGACACTCAAGCAAAGCTGGGGTCAGTGAGCACCCCAGGCTGGGTCACTCAAGCACAGCTGGGGTCAGTGAGCACCCCAGGCTGGGACACTCAGGCACAGCTGGGGTCAGTGAGCACCCCAGGCTGGGGTCAGTGAGCACCTCAGGCTGGGGTCAGTGAGCACCCCAGGCTGGGGTCAGTGAGCACCCCAGGCTGGGGTCAGTGAGCACCCCAGGCTGGGGTCAGTGAGCACCCCAGGCTGGGGTCAGTGAGCACCCCAGGCTGGGACACCCAAGCACAGCACGATATCTAATCATCTATTTCTAATTGTCATTGTATCTTGCCTATTATATGAGTGTTGGGGGTCATTATACCTGTGGTGAAGGTTCACACAGTGTGACACACAATATCAGTGTTGGTGGTCATTATACCTGTGGTGAAGGTTCACACAGTGTTGGTGGTCATTATACCTGTGGTGAAGGTTCACACAGTGTTGGTGGTCATTATACCTGTGGTGAAGGTTCACCCAGTATTGGTGGTCATTATAACTGTGGTGAAGGTTCACATAGTGTTGGTGGTCATTATACCTGTGGTGAAGGTTCACACAGTATTGGTGGTCATTATACCTGTGGTGAAGGTTCACACAGTGTTGGTGGTCATTATACCTGTGGTGAAGGTTCACACAGTGTGGGTGGTCATTATACCTGTGGTGAAAGTTCACACAGTGTTGGTGGTCATTATACCTGTGGTGAAGGTTCACACAGTGTTGGTGGTCATTATTCCTGTGGTGAAGGTTCACACAGTGTTGGTGGTCATTATACCTGTGGTGAAGGTTCACACAGTGTTGGTGGTCATTATACCTGTGGTGAAGGTTCACACAGTGTTGGTGGTCATTATACCTGTGGTGAAGGTTCACACAGTGTTGGTGGTCATTATACCTGTGGTGAAGGTTCACACAGTGTGACACACAATATCAGTGTTGGTGGTCATTATACCTGTAGTGAAGGTTCACACAGTGTGACACACAATATCAGTGTTGGTGATCATTATACCTGTGGTGAAGGTTCACACAGTGTGACACACAATATTAGTGTTGGTGGTCATTATACCTGTGGTGAAGGTTCACACAGTGTGACACACAATATCAGTGTTGGTGGTCATTATACCTGTGGTGAAGGTTCACACAGTGTTGGGGGTCATTATACCTGTGGTGAAGGTTCACACAGTGTTGTGGTCATTATACCTGTGGTGAAGGTTCACACAGTGTTGGTGGTCATTATACCTGTGGTGAAGGTTCACACAGTGTTGGGGGTCATTATACCTGTGGTGAAGGTTCACACAGTGTTGGTGGTCATTATACCTGTGGTGAAGGTTCACACAGTGTGACACACAATATCAGTGTGGTGGTCATTATACCTGTGGTGAAGGTTCACACAGTGTTGGTGGTCATTATACCTGTGGTGAAGGTTCACACAGTGTGACACAAACACTGAGGACGTCGTCGGATACAGCGACAATATTAGACGTTAATGAATCACTACACATCAAAGTTAGGGACTTGAACTCGGGTCTGCGGAGTGTGGTACTGGCTGACCACACCACGCGTGCTCTCAGTAGGGAAATCTCAGGAGTAACTAACTAGTGCTCAACTGAGACTTAAAATGTATGTAATAACCAAAGTGTAATTACCTAAGTATAGTTACAGGATCAGAGCTACGCTCGTGGCGTCCCGTCTTCCCAGTACTCTTTGTCACTCTGAAGCTACTGACGGTTGTGGCCTCCACCACCTTCTCACTTAAGATGCTCCAACCGTCTACCACGCTGTGAAAGACAACTTTCTAATATTTTGTCGGCTCCTTTGTTTCCTGAGCATGAATCTGTGTCCTCTTGTTCGTGAAGTTGCTGGTTTCAGGAATTCTTCTTTGTCAATTTGGTCGATTCCTGTTACCTAATGACTTGGACTGGACGGTAGAGCGACGGTTTCGCTTCATGCAGGTCGGCGTTCAATCCCCGACCATCCAAGTGGTTGGGCACCATTCCCCCCCCCCCTTCCCGGTCCTGACCCTTTCCCAATGCTATATAGTCGTAATGGCTTGGCGCTTTCCCGTGATAGTTCCCTTCCTGTTAGTATTGTGTAAGTGGTGATCATATCTCCTCTTTTTCTCATATCTTCTAGTTTTGGCAAGTTTAGTGTCCCTAGTCACTCCTCGTAGCTCTTCTGTTTCACCTCCGGACGCCATTTTGTAGCATGTCTCTGCACCTTATCTATCATGTGAGGCAAGAGGTGTGAACAACCATTTAAGGTCCTTGAGAATAGTTCCATACATAGCATCAAAGGTTGATCTATTAACAGGGTTGAAAGCCATTGCAAAAGTTGACCAGAGACCATAGAGGGCCGGGGTCCAAGAGCTGAAGCTCGATATGAATGCAAATATAGATGACTACATATGATAAAAACTTCTAGACCCCCGAGTCAACTTCAAGAGCGTTTTGGCCTTCTCAAATTCCCGCTATATTGTTGAATAGCAAAGAGAAGTGAACCACTCAGATCATGGCTGGATTCTCCATAACATTTGTGTTATCTTCTTCTCTCAAGTTGTGGCAATAACACGGCTCTTGTTAGGCACAACAAGAGCTGTCTCCAGAGCACTCACGCCCAGCGTCTCTCCTCCTCCGCTGCCTCACGCGCACTGACTCCTCTTCCAGTCACTCTTTTTATTTGTAAACACAAATATTGCCAAAGTTCATCTTTTTGTTTATGAATTTTCAGATAAGAATAAAGCAGAGCAATTAACCCAGGCAGTTAAGTTCTCCAGCAGGTCACATCGCACCCAGATAGTTAAGGTCACATTCCACCCAAACAGTTAAGGTCACACCCCACCCAGACAGTTAAGGTCACACCCCACCCAGATAGTTAAGGTCACACACCACCCAGACAGTTAAGGTCACACCCCACCCAGACAGTTAAGGTCACACCCCACCCAGACAGTTAAGCCAGGTCACATCCCTCCCAGACAGTTAAGGTCACACCCCACCCAGACAGTTAAGGTCACACCCCACCCAGATAGTTAAGGTCACACCCCCACCCAGACAGTTAAGGTCACACCCAACCCAGACAGTTAAGGTCACACCCCACCCAGACAGTTAAGGTCACACACCCCACCCAGACAGTTAAGGTCACACCCCACCCAGACAGTTAGGTCACACACCACCCAGACAGTTAAGGTCACCTCCCATCCAGACAGTTAAGGTCACACCCCACCCAGACAGTTAAGGCCACATCCCACCGAGACAGTTAAGGTACACCCCACCCAGACAGTTAAGGTCACACACCTCCCAGACAGTTAAGGTCACCTCCCCCCAGACAGTTAAGGTCACACCCCACCCAGACAGTTAAGGCCACATCCCACCCAGACAGTTAAGGTCACACACCACCAGACAGTTAAGGTCACATCCCACCCAGACAGTTAAGGTCACACACCACCCAGACAGTTAAGGCCACATCCCACCCAGATAGTTAAGGTCACACCCCACCCAGACAGTTAAGGTCACACACCACCCAAACAGTTAAGGCCACATCCCACCCAGATAGTTAAGGTCACACCCCACCCAGACAGTTAAGGTCACACCCCACCCAGACAGTTAAGGCCACAACCCACCCAGATAGTTAAGGTCACACCCCACCCAGACAGTTAAGGTCACACCCCACCCAGACAGTTAAGGTCACACCCCACCCACACAGTTAAGGCCACATCCCACCCAGATAGTTAAGGTCACATCCCACCCAGACAGTTAAGGTCACACCCCACCCAGACAGTTAAGGTCACACACCACCCCGACAGTTAAGGTCACACCCCACCCAGATAGTTGAGGTCACACACCACCCCCAGAAATTAAGAGGTCAAGACACCACCCAGACAGTTAAGGTCACACCCACCAAGACAGTTAAGGTCACACCCCACCCAGACAGTTGAAGGTACCACCCCACCAAGACAGTTAAGGTCACATCCCACCCAGACAGTTAAGGTCACACCCCACCCAGACAGTTAAGGTCACATCCCACCCAGACAGTTAAGGTTACATCCCACCCAGACAGTTAAGGTCACACCCCACCCCACAGTTAAGGCCACACCCCACCCAGACAGTTAAGGTCACACACCACCAGACAGTTAGGTCACCTCCCACCCAGACAGTTAAGGTCACACCCCACCCAGACAGTTAAGGCCACACCCACCCAGACAGTTAAGGTAACACCCCACCCAGACAGTTAAGGTCACACACCACCCAGACAGTTAAGGTCACATCCCCACCCAGACAGTTAAAGTCACACCCCACCCAGACAGTTAAGGCCACATCCCACCCAGATAGTTAAGGTCACACCCCACCCAGACAGTTAAGGTCACACCCACCCAGACAGTTAAGGTCACACACCACCCAGATAGTTAAGGTCACACCCCCCAGACAGTTAAAGTCACACACCACCCAGACAGTTAAGGCCACATCCCCCAGACAGTTAAGGTCACACCCCACCCAGACAGTTAAGGTCACACCCCACCCAGACAGTTAAGGCCACATCCCACCCAGACAGTTAAGTCACACCCCCACCCAGACAGTTAAGTCACACCCCACCCAGACAGTTAAGGTCACATCCCACCCAGATAGTTAAGGTCACATCCCACCCAGACAGTTAAGGTCACACCCCACCCAGACAGTTAAGGTCACACACCCACCCAGACAGTTAAGGTCACAACCCACCAGACAGTTAAGGTCACACACCACCCAGACAGTTAAGGTCACACCCCACCCAGACAGTTAAGGTCACACCCACCCAGACAGTTAAAGTCACACCCCACCCAGACAGTTAGGTCACACCCACCCAGACAGTTAAGGTCACACACCACCCAGACAGTTAAGGTCACACCCCTCCCAGACAGTTAAGCCACATCCCACCCAGACAGTTAAGTCACTTCCCACCCAGACAGTTAAGGTCACATCCCACCCAGACAGTTAAGCCAAGGTCACACCCCACCCAGACAGTTAAGGTCACATCCCACCCAGACAGTTAAGCAAGGTCACATCCCACCCAGACAGTTAAGGTCACATCCCACCCAGACAGTTAAGGTCACATCCACCAGACAGTTAAGCCAAGGTCACACCCACCCAGACAGTTAAGGTCACACCCCACCCAGACAGTTAAGGTCCACCCCCACCCAGACAGTTAAGGTCACTCCCACCCAGACAGTTAAGGTCACACCCCACCCAGACAGTTAAGGTCACACCCCACCCAGACAGTTAAGGTCACACCCCACCCAGACAGTTAAGGTCACATCCCACCCAGACAGTTAAGGTCACACCCCACCCAGACAGTTAAGCCACATCCCACCCAGACAGTTAAGGTCACATCCCCCCCAGACAGTTAAGGTCACACCCCACCCAGACAGTTAAGGTCACACACACCACCAGACAGTTAAGGTCACACCCCACCCAGACAGTTAAGGTCACACCCCACCCAGACAGTTAAGGTCACCCACCACCCAACAGTTAAGGTCACATCCCCCCCAGACAGTTAAGGTCACACCCCACCCAGACAGTTAAGGTCACACCCCACCCAGACAGTTAAGGTCACACCCAACCCAGACAGTTAAGGTCACACACCCACCCAGACAGTTAAGGTCACACACCACCCAGACAGTTAAGGTCACACCCACCCAGACAGTTAAGGTCACACCCCACCCAGACAGTTAAGGTCACATCCCACCCAGACAGTTAAGGTCACACCTACCCAGAGCAGTTAAGCGAAGTCACACCCCACCCAGACAGTTAAGGTCACACCCACCCAGACAGTTAAGGTCACACCCCCACCCAGACAGTTAAGGCACACCCCACCCAGACAGTTAAGGTCACACCCCACCCAGACAGTTAAGGTCACACCCCACCCAGACAGTTAAGGTCACACCCCACCCAGATAGTTAGGTCACTTCCCACCCAGACAGTTAAGGTCACATCCCACCCAGACAGTTAAGCCAAGGTCACACCCCACCCAGACAGTTAAGGTCACATCCCCACCCAGACAGTTAAGCCAAGGTCACACCCACCCAGACAGTTAAGGTCACATCCCACCCAGACAGTTAAGCCAAGGTCACATCCACCCAGACAGTTAAGGTCACACCCCACCCAGACAGTTAAGCCAGGTCACACCCCACCCAGACAGTTAAGCCAAGGTCACCTCCACCCCAGACAGTTAAGGTCACACCCCACCCAGACAGTTAAGGTCACACCCCACCCAGACAGTTAAGCCAAGGTCACACCCCACCCAGACAGTTAAGCCAGGTCACATCCCACCCAGACAGTTAAGGCCACACCCCACCCAGACAGTTAGGTCACCCCCCACCAGACAGTTAAGGTCACATCCCACCCAGACAGTTAAGGTCACACCCCACCCAGACAGTTAAGGTCACACCCCACCCAGACAGTTAAGGTCACACCCCACCCAGACAGTTAAGCCAGGTCACACCCCCCCAGACAGTTAAGGTCACACCCCACCCAGACAGTTAAGCCAAGTCACATCCCTCCCAGACAGTTAAGGTCACATCCCACCCAGACAGTTAAGGTCACATCCCACCCAGACAGTTAAGGTCACACCCCACCCAGACAGTTAAGGTCACATCCCACCCAGACAGTTAAGGTCACACCCCACCCAGACAGTTAAGGTCACACCCCCCCCAGACAGTTAAGGTCACACCCCACCCAGACAGTTAAGGTCATACCCCACCCAGACAGTTAAGGTCACACCCACCCAGACAGTTAATGTCACATCCCACCCAGACAGTTAAGGTCACACCCCCACCCAGACAGTTAAGGTCACATCCCACCCAGACAGTTAAGGTCACACCCCACCCAGACAGTTAAGGTCACACACCACCCAGACAGTTAGGTCACACACCACCCAGACAGTTAAGGTCACACACCACCCAGACAGTTAAGGTCACAACCCACCCAGACAGTTAAGCCAAGGTCAACAGTCCATATCGCACCAGACAAGGACCGCCGGCAGAGCGGGGCTCTACCCGGCCTCCTCAGCGCCGGACCGACAACTAAGCAATCAAGCCACCGAGGAACGGTCAGTTGTGTGGAAGTTATATTTATATTCGACAATTTTAAATTGTTGTATAATAACATTGCTGCCTTAGGTTTGTATTTAAAGCTGTTTAATATGACCTCATTTACTGATCAATTGATTGTTGTAGTGAGTTACTATAAGCTGTCACACCCACACACACACACACCACACACACACACACACAACACACCCACACACACACACACACACACACAACCACACACACACACACACACACACATGTTTACGATATGTTTACGGGTGTAGAGTCCTACATGTCGATGTTTGCGGATGACGCAAAGTTGATGAGAAGAGTTGTGACAGATGAGGATTGCAGGATCCTCCAAGAGAACCTGAACAGGTTGCAGAGATGATCAGAGGAATGGCTACTGGAATTCAACACGAGCAAATGTAAAGTTATGGAAATGGGACTAGGTGATAGGAGACCAAAGGGACAGTACACAACCATGAGGGAACACCTACCTGTGACGTCGCGCGAAAGAGACCTGGGTGTGGACGTAACACCTAATCTATCTCCTGAGCCACATATAAATAGAATAACGACAGCAGCGTACTCTACACTGGCAAAAGTTAGAACATCATTCAGAAACCTAAGTAAGGAGGCATTTAGGGCGCTTTACCTGCCTACGTGAGGCCAGTCTTAGAATATGCCGCCTCATCATGGAGTCCCCATCTGAAGAAGCATATAATGAAACTGGAAAAGGTTCAGAGGTTTGCAACGAGACTCGTCCCAGAGCTACGAGGGATGGGGTATGAGGAGCGCCTGAGGGAACTGTGCCTTACGACACTAGAGAGAAGAAGGGAGAGAGGGGACATGATAGGAACGTATAAAATACTCAGAGGGATTGACAGAGTGGACATTGACGAAATGTTCACACGAATAGTAACAGAACGAGGGACATGGATGGAAGTTGGAAACTCAAATGAGTCACAGAGATTTTAGGAAGTTTTCTTTTAGCGTGAGAGTAGTGGGAAAATGGAATGCACTCAAGGAACAGGTTGTGGAAGCAAATACTATTCATAATTTTAAAACCAGGTATGATAGGGAATGGGACAGGAGTCATTGCTGTAAACAACTGATGCTCGAAAGGCGGGATCCAAGAGTCAATGCTCTCGATCCTGCAGACACATACATATAGTAAACATATAGGTGAGTACACACACACACACACACACACACACATAACTGCAGCACATATCAAGAGGATAACATCAGCGGCATGCCAGGTTGGCCAACATACGAACGGCATTCAGAAACTTTTGTAGGGAATCATTCAGAACTTTGTATACCACATATGTCATGCCAATCCTGGAGTATGCAGCCCCAGCATGGAATCCATATCTAGTCAAGATAAG